>BQNB010172631.1:0-13444 GCA_026074375.1 Tanacetum coccineum
CTCAGTATTTTCCTAAGAGTTCCAGATGAAGAATTTGTTAAACCTCCATCTGAGGAGTCGCTACTCACCTTGCTCATTAAAATAGGATACAAGGGTCAACTGAACCATCTCTCAAGCATGTTTGTTGATCACATGCATCAACCATGGAGAACCCTAGCAACAATCATCAATAAGTGCCTATCTAGGAAAACATCCAGCAATGACAGACTCTGACAATCAAGATTTAGAATCTTGTAGGGTATGTACTACATGAAGAATGTCAACTTTGCTGAGCTAATTTGGGAAGACTTTCAATACTAAATTGACTTTAGGTAGTCAAAAATTAGGAGACATGAAATCATGCCTTACCCCATATTTACCAAACCTATATGTCAACATAATTAAGGATGATGGTATATTGGGAAGATTGAAGTTTGTCAGCAAAGGCGAAGATTATCAAGATATGGACTAGCTATTCCAGATACGATGTTGACTGACGAGATCAAGAACTCAGAACATTATCAGACTTTTCTTGCCTTTTCTACTGGCTTGATACCTCCAAAGAAAAGTAACGGTAAAAGGGTCAAAAGGAAAGAAGGAAACAGTCACTCCTAAGAAGAAAAGCTCAATCAATGCTGATGACAACATCATTCCTGAACTTGATGTGGCATTTGAATTAGGAAAGTCTATCAGCAAATCTGAGGCTAAAGAACAAGAAGAAGCAAGGCATGTTCACGAAACTCATGAATGTCTTGTATCTGAAAAGCCAAAAAGTGTTGAAGAATCTGATGAATCAGATGGCAAACCTGCTAATAGGTCAACTGGAAGAAGAAGACCATCTGATGTTGTCTTCAAAGACACTTCAAACGTCTCAAAGAAGAAATCACTAGATGTGTCTCAAAAGCTTAAAGGTGTCCAAATTGTGACTGAAGAGGAATAATTAGCTGCTGACATAATGCAAGCAATCAAAGCTAGTAGACACACACACATAATTCAGCCACACATCCAAGGCTCAAGTGAAGGAGCTGGTATTACACCAAAGGTTCCTGATGACTCAACAAGCATATTCATAACCTCAAGTGAAGGAGCTGGTATTATACCAAAGGTTCCTGATGAGGCAAAAGACAGTTTTGCAGCCAAAGTTGATGCTGTAATTGATTAGGGTTCTGAAGATAAAAGTGACTGGTCTAATGATGCAAAGGTAAATGAAGGAGAAATTAAATGGTTGTCAAGTGATGAAGAAGAAAAGATACACGATGATGATGATGAAAGAAGTATTGATATCGAAGAAACTGATGAAGATGAGAGAACTGAGTCAGATAATGATGAATATGTGGTTGTTGATGCATCTAAGGAGATGAAAGATGGAGAGGATGCTAAAACTGGTAAAGATGACGAAGAAATGACTGATGCAAAAAAAGCAGATGCTGAAAAGACAGAAGAAGAAAATGGTGATCATGAGAAAGTTAGAATTATATTGGCCAAAGTTGATCAAGCCAAAGACGTTAATGCTCAAGATAATCAGGCAACTACTCTTGCCTATGTGACACATAAAGAGATGCCTAAAATTCCACCAACAAGCTCCAGTCTATCTGTATCATCTGGTTTTGGTAGTCAATTCCTTAACCTATCTTCTGATACTTTTCTAGTTGGTACAACTAAAGAATCTGCAGATACAGAGATCAACTCGCTGTTGGATATTCAAATCCAACAAGAAGTTCCTCATATTCAGTCTCCTACTTTGCTCAATGTTCTTGTATTAGTGATTCCTGAACAAACAATCCTTTCAATGGCTCATACACATGCTCCCATTATCTCTACAATTCCATCCATGCTACAACAAACAACACCAATCCCTACACCACCAATCTTAAGTGAAGCTCCAACTGTAACAACCACATCACCTGATCCACTTCCAGTAGTTATTCGAAGGCTGTCTGATCTTGAAAGAAAGTCTGAAACTTAGACCAAAGTTGATCATTCTAAAGCTATCGAAGCATTAGTTCAAGCTAATCTCATTAACAAAGTTAAGAACCAACTGCCTCAACTTCTACCTAAAGCAGTTTCTGACTTAGTTAATTCAAGAATTGAAAAGCTTGTTTGTAATATGGTTTTGAAGAATCCAATTTTCATTGCTCCATCTTCCTCTACTCCTCCTCAACCTTCTTCCAAACCAGCTAAGTCTCTCTCTGAACTGGAACTGATGCAAATTATATTTGAGAAGATAGATAAAAGCAGATCTTACATGTCTCATGACAAGCATCAAGAGCTATACGATGCTTTATTGAACTCAATCATGCTTGATGAAGCCAGTGCAAAAGGAGATGTCAATCTTGTTAAAGTTCTGAGAAAAAGAGACGGCGACGATGATCAAGACCCTTCTGCTAGATCAGACCAAGGGAAGAAGAAGAAAAAAAGGAAAGGAAAATATGCTGAAGAATCTAAGAAATCTTCTGCATCTAAGATATCCTCTAAAGGTAAAACTCCACCTAAAACTTCTAAGTCTGGTAAATCTGGAACTGCAAAGGAACCAATTGAAGAACAGATATAAGAGGAGCCAATAGATACTAAAGAAACAAGCTTTGATAATGTGGTTACTAATGTTGATGATCAACCTGACGTTGAAGCTGCACCAAAGACATACAATGCTACAAAGAATGATTGGTTCAAACAATCTCCAAGGACTCCTACTTCGGATCCTGAATGGAACAAAGATAAAAAACTTAAAGATAGACCAGAACAAACCTGGTTTAATGATCTGGTGTATGCTGAAAAGGATCCACTCACATTTTACGAACCTATGGCCACTCCCACGGACTTCTCCAAGTTTGCAATGGATCGACTCAAGCTAGACAAGATCACTAAAGCAGACTTGGTTGGACCAGTCTACAAGCTTTTGAAGGGCACCTGCCAAAGTAGCATCAAACTCGAATACAACATCGAAGAAGGCTATAAGGCTTTGTTTGATCAACTTGATTCGACAAACCCTGAAGGTGACAGATGTACTTATGAATTGAGCAAGCCTCTACCTTTGAAAGGTTTCCCATGTCATCTAACCATTCCTTCAGAACACTTCTTCAACAACATTCTTGAATATCTGAAGTCAAAAAACTTAGAAAGGACGTATACCATGTCAATCACAAAGACAATGGCTATAGGGTATGAGTTAGTAGGAATTGAAGACATGCTTCTGAAGAAATGAAGTTTAGTCAGAGTGGGTTACAACAAAGATGCTGCATTTGGAATTTCACATTGGGGACCCAAGCGTCGGCAGTTCAACAGATCACAAATCAACAGACTCTTTAAACATGATGTCTACTCCACATTAAAGATTCTGAGTATGGTCAGTGTGACGGTTGACAAGAAATTTAGTTATGGGTACTTAGAGGAGATTGTGGTGAGAAGAGCAGATAGGCCACTATACAAGTTCAAGGAAGGTGACTTTATAAATCTACACTTGAATGACATTGAGGATATGCTTCTTCTAGTCGTTTAGCACAAGTTATTCCATCTCAATGGTGATGCTATTGTTGACTTGGTGGTTCACTGCGTATGTTTACCAGAAGAATCTTCATTCAAAAAAGGAGTCGAAGATGTCCAACTTGGTGTAGAAAGTTACCAAAAGAAGCTCAATATCACCAAGTCTCAAAGGGATTTTCCTATAATCTCCGCAAAGAACAAACACTCCACATTTGATCACAAGGGTAGTCTATGAGGACTTAGGCAAACAAAAGAGACTGATGCGAGCTGATGAGCTCTACAAGTTCTCAGACGGAACGCTCAAGTTGGTTCGAGACACTCTCCATCATAGGCTGCTTAATTTTAGACTTGGGTACAACAAAGGCATCCTAAAAATAAAATGGACAGACATGAATTAGAGATGGTCAGGCATCATGGTTAAGTTGATTAACGAGAAGCTACTGGAAAGGCGGAGTATGCGAAACTTGGAAAGATTGGTTGGTGCAAGGGAACTTGAGATGGACTACAGGCTGATGCAGGGGATTGTATGACATTGTCATACTCGGTTTTATTTCATATCAGGTCCTATCTCATTATCTATCTTGTGAATATGTATATATGTAGTGTACAGACTTTAGTATATATGTGTTAAGTACAATTTTTCATAAATTTTCATTAAATTCAAAATCTTTCAAAATATGTACTTAACATTATATCCTTCCCTCATTAATTGAGAGGGAGCATTACAATGTTCCTAATAAGCATGCTAATAAGCAACATTTTTCTCCCCAGAAGCTTATTTTTAAATCAATTGATATCCAAAATAAAAAACGATTTAACATTTTTGATAAGGGGAGAAAATGTGATTAAAATATAAGGCTTATAATGTGATCTTAGTAACTCAAGTTCAGCTTCTCCCTCTTATGAGTAAAATACTTTTGAATATCGATGCACATATGCAGGGGAAGCAATTTTAGAAAAGATGAAACCATCAAGGTACAAAAGTTTTGATTTATATCACTAGTACCTTGATTGATTTTAAAAGGTTTTAAGGCTATTGTGGAAATACCAAAAGACCGAAAATGTATTTACTATAATGGAGATATAAGGCAGTTAAGGATAGGTATTCGTTCCATGATCCAGCCATAACCAGAGGGATATACCCAGGGACATTCCAGTAGTTTTATTAGAAGTCCTTAGGTATGCTATGTAAAAAGGAGAAAAGTGAGAATGGGAATAATGCCGACTAAGACAGAGCTAGCACTGGAACAAACCCAACAAGGTGTTAGTGATGAAGTCTTGGTAAGCATTGAAGGGTTGAAGAATGAAAAAGGAATGTAAAGATAAAGGGTGTAAAGAAAGAAGCCCTCTATACACTTAGGCAGAAATTAGGTCAATACATATGCTATCAGAAACACTAAGATGTTGTTTGGTATTGAAGATAGACATCATGGACCCAGTAATGCAATGCACAACCCCCCCTAGTCACTCAAGATCTCTTAAAAGATATTTTTTCATTTCTTACAAAGACTAAACACATTATCTATTGACTTTCTCACTCCGAGTTAGTTGGTATTGAAAAGGTGGCTGTCAACTCCAGCCTCCGATTATGAAAACCAAAATGCATAATTGAGTCTAGAGCCACAAGAGGTCATTAATAAATCACATTAGGATGCTATCCTAAAATACACTTGTTTTTCATACACCCTGAAATAAAATGAAATAATAATAGTCCTACGCATTATCCTTGTGATCTTGCCAAAACATAAGAGTGATACCTTATAGTATTCACAGGGACGATAGAAATCCTACCAGTGCCAACAGCAAACAAGCACTGCGGCAGGTAACTTGTGCGATCTCTACTTAGGCGAAACTACGTATTATGTCTTAAAATTGTACTTTGCATTACCTATGTAAAACAAAGCCAATGTATGATTGTCACTCCGAGATTGGTAATTGAGTATGTAAACGAGTTTTGGTAAATGAGTATGTAAACGAGTTTGTAAATGAGTATGTAAACGGTTTGTTAAACGTGCATGCATTCTCCAAAAATAGTTCAAAAAACAGGTAAAAAATGGCAGACATGAACTTCCTTAAGTGAAAGTATTGATTATGGAAAAATCAATAAAGTGAAACGTCACGAATGATCCGTAATGCAACCTAATATATTTTATAGGTAGTATATGTGTAAATGGATTCAAATTAAATTCAATCAACTGTACATTATCAGTATATCACCATGCTATAGTTTCGTTTAGTTATAATAAGAAGTTGAAACAATGTTTAAGTTATGTTTGACTATTTAATGTCTTAATATAGGTCTTCGAATCAATTTCTAATATAACTATAAAAATTAATTATAGTCATTGCACTTGATTTTGTATGGTTATTTTTTATAATGTGTTACATGTTTAGTTCAGAGTGTATTTATAATAATCATATTTATAAGGTTTTAAACGCGATATATAATTTGATACAAGTAATACTAAAATATTTCCTAAAGTTTTTATAGTCCAAACGAACCGACACTATTCATGTCAGAAAAATAGTGTAGAAATTTTATATAAGAAGTTGTCTAGTTTCTATGATGATTATCTACATTTTTATACACTTTTGGGTTTCAAAACTTGTTATCTTACAGTAAAATATCATTCCCGACAACTTTGTAGTTTTTGACTTAAGCTGATATCTGACCCTAAGCCCTCACAAAACATCATTTATTAAATCTTCACGTCTTTCCGATAGTTTTTCACACCCCTTTTGATAAATATCTGTCAACTTTTTAAAGTTCCGAAAATCTCTTATAATTATATCTCCTCCTTCGTTTGAAACTTGTTTTTCAGTTTTCATTATATATCCGGAATCGTTTATGACGTCATACATATTTTTTTATAATTATAAATTGTCTAGAAAATCATGCCAAAACTAAAATAATACGATGTTGTTTTTAATTAACATATTTATATAGTACACGTATCTTGTATAAATCAACTTCATTCGGTTTCTTTAACTCCGTTTATTCGAGTTATTTAGATATCTCGAATCGTACTTGTGGGGTCGTACTAACACATTATTATGTTTGTAAATTGTCTTGAAATTCATACAAAACCAAAAAACACAATATGTCCAAAATAGATATATAAAGGTATTTATTTTATGATTTTACCATGTTTTAATTATTACAAGTTCCCTAAATTAACCAATACAATAGTTTTTATATAATTAATGTCCACTAAATTATAGTCCTATAAATTACTTCCCATGTGTTCATAAAAATATCAAGAACAATTATTTATTTATAAAACTATATAAATAAATTTGTAACAATTAATTAATAAAATTAACCTCCCACATGTAGGATATTAAGTAAAATATTTTCTTGCATTCTAATTTTTTAAACACATTTCATCATGTTTTTATATTTACTTGATCTTTGTATAACCTTGATTTCTTTGTAACATTTTATAAAGCACAAATAAGTTGGTGATCTTAACAAGTAATCATATGTTTACTGTAGGAATCAATATGAAAGGTAAGAGTTTTTGTGTAAGAACTTGAGAGAAAAATGAAGATGATGAACACCACTAACCTATGAAAACTCTAACTTGTTTTGTAATAACCCATTGCTTGCAAGCAAAACCCTTAACTTGTAAAACCAACTTGGTACACCTTAGAATAAACCATTAGTCAACCTTGGATGCTTGTAATATTGTAGAAATGGAATCTATGAATTGTTCTTGGTGTTATAAGTGAGCCGTGAGCTATGGTAAGGAAAAAGAGAGTGTGTTTTGATTTTTCTAGTTGATAAGTGTATGTGAAATGCTTGGAATATAATCTTATTTATACTATAAATATCTAGTAAAACATCAACACCAAAAACATGGTATTAGAGGGGGGGACAAATTTAGAAGAGAAGGGGTTGGGGGGAGTGTCTTGTATGATATGGCTATGGTCTTGATCCTTATGTGTAAGAATGGTTAGTAGAAGTGGTAAGAAAGTTAGTAAACTATCACATGGCTTTCTAGAAGCATAATAGATATTTGTTTTGTGTATAAACATACATATAGGACCGGCCATATGTATTATTTGTATAGAAATGATATAATTTTTGAGTATTAGGTATAATTATGGGTATTTGATTGAGTGTAGATATGTACAATGGTTTGCATGCATGCAAAAAGGTTCCAAAGTGCGAAACGTAAACGTTTTACGTAACGTGTAAAAATAAAATATGAAAAGTTAATTATTATTTGTTAAAAAATACTTGAACAATTTTTTGATTGTAATCTTCTATTTGATTTAATGACGGTTTTACGTTGATGTTGATTTTTAGGTTTAACAGATTTAAATAAAAACAGTGAAATGAAAGGTTAACGCGTAATTGTTAAAAGTTTAAAATAAATAGTTGAATATTTATTGACGTGAAATGGCCTGAAATTTCGGATTTTCACATTAGTTCCATGATCTAGCCAGAACTAGAGGGATCTACCCAAGAACATTCTGATAGTTAGATTAGAAGTCCTTATGTATGATATATAAAAAGGAGTAAAGTGAGAATGGAAGAATCTAACTAAGACAGAGCCTTATTGCGACCTTAGAACAAAACCAAACAACGGTGTTAGTGAGTATGTCTTGGTAAGCATTGAAAGGTGAAGTACAGAATGGAAAAATTAATTGTAAGGATTAGTGTGAAAAGAAAGAAAGTCCCTCCATACACTTAGGCTGATGAGAAAGGGTCATACCATATGCATTATCAGAACCTAAAGATGGTGTTTCGGTATTGAAGTTAGTAATATGGATCCAACGTTCAAGGCACAACCCTCCCTAGCACTCTAACGGTCTCTAAAGATCTGTGGTTTCAAGTTCTCTTAGGAGTTTAAACAATTTCTATCAACTTTCTCACTCCGAGTTAGTTGGTATTGAAAAGATGGCAGTCTGCTCCAGCCTTCGATTTAATAAAAACAATATACAACATTTAGGTCTAGAGCAAAAAGGAGATCATCATTAAGTCTCTCACTAGTACCACTTTTCATAAATTACTCTTGTTCCACCATACTCCATGAAAAAAGGTGATAAATAGTTAAGATGTCCTCGCATTATCCTTGTGATTCTTGCCTGAACATTAGAGTGTACTTCAACAGTACTATAGTGTTCATATGGACAATCTTACCAGTGCCAATCATCAACAAGCATGTGGCAGGTGACTTATGAGATCATATGTATCAAACTTTGTGTCTTCTGAATAATCAATATTGGTTCCAGTTTAAGAATTTGAAGAATGATTTATAAAGATATATACTTTTGGCGGGTTATCTAAAACCCTTTGTTCTTTACGCGTTCAACTGATTTTTCTAAAACAATTTTCAATCTTTATGTCCTATGGGCAACCTCACAAGGGTTCTTGACGTAGGAAAGCTGAACATGAATTGACGGACTCAATGGGAAGGTAGTAAAATCTTACGGATTCACTCTTACTGTGTTGTCCTGCTTTATGACATTTTGTTAATAAGAATGACTAGTGCAGCTCGCTGATACTCTGTCAATGAGATTCTTTTGAATTCTACCTGATCACAAGCAGTATTTATACTGATTAACAAGGAACCGTGGTTATTGCAACCTTATTTGACGAAGTGACAAAGACACTTTTGTCCATATCTGTTGTTTATCACTAACCTCAACCTGCAGGTTTTCCCGATGGTAGCAGCACTGAAGAGTCAGATTCATAGCCACATGCTCATACTCAACCAATAAATGTAAAGACATTATAAAAGCTCAAGTATATGTTTCAAAAGTCTTCTGCTACTTTGATACTCAATGTCTTCCTTAAAGTCAAGAAGTATTCAAGTTAAAGAATATCAAGAAAGATGGTTATAAAAGCTTTTAAGATGAAGAAAGGTATGAGCATGTTGGTCTAAAAGTCACAAGTTCACAAGATGGTGAAAGATCTCAAGATGATGAAGAGATTATGTTTGACTGATGGTCTCAAGAAGTTCAAGATCACAAGTCTATAAAGCATGCGGGAACAAGTTCCAAGATCACTACATCAAATTCACAAGATAAAAAACAAAGAATCAAGACTACGAGCAAGATTGAAGACATTCATAGAATGTTAAGTTTAAGTTTTTATAAATTGGAGTGACCTCCCTTAGGGGGAGATTGTTAGGAATCGAGAAAAGACTCGGTCATTTCCAAAATATTAATTCGTAGCTCATAGTTTATCGGTGTGTAATAGTTAAGCTAATCGGGTCAACATAAAGCTCTCCTTATGTTGACCACGCCCTATCCATGTATAAATACCCTCTCCTTACATGGAGAGGGTGTTGGTTTATTTTACATAATACACATTTCTTTCTCTCTCTAAAGTGTTCCAACCGTCCTTTCTCTCTCTAGATTTCCTTTTTATTTAGTAGTATTAGTTTATGTGAATTGATATCCTACGTTATAACACTTCGTTTCTTGATGAATACGAGTATTCTTCTCTTGCACTTGATAGAAGAATGAGGAAGAAGAGATTGGATCACTTGAAACAATATTAACCAAGATAGTGATCAAAGATTTTAGAGAAAGGTGGGAGGTTTTAGAGAGAGAAAGAAATCTAAAAACTATGTGCAAAGAGGTCTACTAACTGCCATGAAATAATGCAGTATTTATATGCTAGTTAGTATTTTTATGCAAGAAGGAGCCAGGAGCACGTCCTACTGGGGCCGGTCCCGTCGGTCAAGATATATCTAGTGGGGTTCGTCTCTATCTCATCAAGGGAACCACAACCCTAGGTAGACGTTCAATATTTTTGTCTTTTTTTTTGTGACGAAAGTAGGAGAAAGGGGGATGGAGGTGGGGGGATAGGGTAGGGAACGTGAAAGTTGCCTTATCGCATTCGAAAATGATTTGTTTTGGGGAAGGAGAAAAAAAAAGTATAAAAAGTTAAAAAAAAAAAAAAAAAAAAAAAACTAAGAAAAATCAGATTGTTGAATTTTTTTTCGATTAATTTAATTAAAACATTTCTTTAATTAATAAAACATTTTGTATATTTTTACTTTTGTAAAATTGTTATATTACATTTGTAAAAATGTAATGTTTAAGATAAAAGGATTCACTTTGATCACTAACCATGTTTAATGATTTTTATATACATACCTTAAGTGATTTACATCGAAATGGAAGTTTACGACTAATAACGTGTATACATTTATTTTTATCGTAAAATGTTTTACATTTTGTCATCTTCAAAATGTAGAGGAGCCAAAAAATATAACTATCATTTTTAGACATTATTTGTATTAACAATCTCCCTTTTTGATGATGACAAAATATAAACTCATTTTACATAAAAAAAATTACAAGTTATTACTGAGTTTTAATCCATTTCTCTCCATTTTTGTCGAATCAAAAAGGCTGATCGTCGAGTAGAGAATAGAAAGAAACAGACGATGCTAAAGCTCCCCCTTGATGTATACCCCCCTTGTTTGGGGCACCAAAGGATCAAGCTATGGTTACTTGCTACAATAACGAGTTAGAGAGACGAGTACAATATGCTTTTCTAACTTGTAGCAACATTACGACAAATATATATATAGAGATGGCTAAAAATAAGAAAAGTATCCAACATATTATATCACTCTAATCACCTATCACACTCATAAAAGCCATTCATTCATAATATTAAAAGGAAATTCATACTTGAAAGATATGAATTTTAGAAGACTAGAAACTAAGCATAGAAACATAAAGAGACATCCTAAACTAGAACTAAACTAGTTGATTCTTGATGTCTAGGAAATGTTTAACCAAAGGATGGGTGGTCATTAATTTGGAGGTAATAGAGGAGAAGTTGGCGAGGCATTGTTGGGTGGAGCATTAACTTGAGTTAGAGGACGAGTAAGGAGGGACTCAAGTTGATGAAGGTCATCTCTTAACGTATAAAAGAGAGTTCGGGTGTACATGCAATAATGACAAAAAAACAGAATGAAATTAGCCTTGGTCATTAGTGGCGTGGTAAATTAGAGTTGTTGGTGGTGAAGGTGGAGATGGTGAAGTTTGTGTGGAAGCATTAGTTACATGTTGGAGTTCGGTTTCAATGTGGTTGGATAAGAGATAAAGTTGATTTAGTTCATTTTTTCCTTTTTAAACGGTAGGATAAGTGATGAAATTGATTTAGTTCATTTACGATTTGGTCCCTAATTGGATTTGGTGGTTGAGAAGTTAGAGATATAGGGTTGGCAATGTTTGGAGAATTTGGTGGTGAAAAGTTGGGTGAAATAGGATGTGAAGGTGGTAGAAGAGTGTTGTGTCTCCAAGTGTCTATTATTGACATTCGGTGCCTCCTTGAGTAGTCGAAAGAGGATATTTGAGAAGAAGACATGATAGATGAAGAAAGATAGAAGGGAAGTAAAACAAGATGATGAAGAATAAAAAAGATGAGGGATTTATATAATGTAGAAGGTGATGAATTTTTGAAAAAGCATGGGATTCAAAGAATTGAGGTTTAAAAGGTGTTTGTCTAAACAGAGAAAGACCAGCTAAGACTAGTATATAGAGGGTCAAAGTTGCAGAAAAAGAGGAAACAGTAAAAATATCATGACTATTGAAGACGGTCCCATAAATAGTACGACGGTCCCAAATATATTTGGGAGCCGCCAGGTATTTAAGGGGGCCGTTTTCTAGGGTCACAAAAATTTTCTAGTAATTCCTGTTTATTGGTTTTGTCCAGAAAGAAGAGGGTTGGAGATGGTTATTTTATAGAAATTCATTTTTTGCTAAGAATCAACTAATTTAGCTAAGTACCAAGCAAGATGGGAAAAATAATCTAATTCAATTAATATAGCATAGTGAGCGATAGAGAGAATTTAACTATGCATTATAACTTGGTGATAATGGATTTGTTTAAATTATCTGGAGCAAATTAAGATAGCATATCAACAATATACTAAAGTATCCAAGTAGACAATATTCATAATAATGCGAAGAGAAATAGAGTCTAGTGTACGGTATTATCCTAAATCACTTTCGTGATTTCCTAATCATCACCAATATCTTTATTAGTTAAAGTTGAAGCGTGGGTGTAGAACTTATCAAGATGCTCCCAAGTTGCGATGGAAGGAGGATAGACCATGTATTTGGATCTTTGGATTTTTGGTTTCATTTGGATGAGATAGTTATAAAGACGGGTTAGCGACATGCCATAAGGCAATGGAGAATTCGGTTGATTTTTAATGCTTACAATTCATTTGGCTAAGAATTAGGTGAAATTGTAACGTATGCTCCTTATGATGCAATACATCATGTGACATGAAGATGCGGGAAGATAATTGGAGTTTTCTCCAATACCAAATGCATTATCTTGAATGATTTCATTCTAAGATCTCATGTCATGATGGAGTTCATTTTTGTGATTTTTTTTTTGATTTTGGTTTTTCCATTTATTGTGACGGAGTGTATGATTTCATTTGGTGTTGGAATATTTGTTTGGTAAGGATTATTCATTTCTTGATAGACACTCAAAGATTCAAGAGAAGGATCTTTTGAGTACGTGCAGTCTCCTTCACATGAGATAAAGAGAATATAATCAAGGGACTCAAAAGAGAGTTGAAATGATCTTTTTAATGCCCAAAATTTTAGAGAAATTGTTTGGTCATTATTTCTTACGAGTTCGGCCGAAGAATAAAATTCCAACAAGAATCTAGGACAGATTTCTTCGTAAACCTCATATATATTTTGAAGTTTGATGACTTGAAACATAGTTAGAATGTCATCATGACGAATAAATTTAGAAATAGCCAAACGTCCTTCATGAATTGTCCTAGACTCTAGATCTCGAATTATAGGATTTAGGTGATTAGGAATGTATTTTTCATTTGAAATTTACGGGATGCAGATTTGGAATATTCGAGTTCGGCTTGAGACATGGTTTCACCTAACATCAACAATATGAGGACTTTAGTATATATCATAACTAATTTGAAAATACTTAACGTTGTTGCCTAGTGTGTGTCTATATGCAATAGAT
>BQNB010172633.1:1630-13443 GCA_026074375.1 Tanacetum coccineum
AGCCACATTCCATTGTACTTATCTGTGTTGGGTGATTAATATAATTTACCGGGGAATGTTTCCCTTTTACCCAAAAAAAGTCAAAATTGATTTTAAACACAAGATCACAAGTAGGTTCGAAAGTCCAATTAGCAACGAGATACTAGCTTTAATTCACACAACAAAAAGAAGTTTATTAAGCTAAACGAAATCTAAAGTGATAAAAACTAGACTAATAAGCACTAACAAGCTAATCGGAAACAACATATAGGAATTTAAAAGCACTTAGACAACTAATTTCTTAATTTCGAATGAACAAATAAGCCAACGAACCAAACAAGCTAACCAAATAAGCTAGCTACCAACTAAATGATTAGAAATCATTATTTTGACCTTTTAAACTTATTTCTAAATCAGATCCGAAAATGAATAAGCTAAAACACCTTTTTCGAGCTTATGAAATAAGCTCAAATTGAGAAAACAAGATCTAAATGTTTTTATTCAGGTTTATCTATTTAGGAGCTCATTAATATTTGATAATAAGATGATATTTGAAAAAGGTTTCGGAAATAAAAGCCTGAATAAGCTGATTTTAGCTTATTTGAGCTTATCGTGTTTAAAACAATCAAACGCTAATTAACCACAACCATATAAGCTCAAATAAGCTTATTGGATCAGATCAAACAGATTTTGAGAGATTTTGAAACGATAAGCACAAAAGATAAGCATGCAAATAACTCGAACGAAAATTTGCTTATTAATAAGCAAATGATGATTTTGAAATTAGAGCAAATAAGCTTGTATAAATGAAAAAAAACTTAAATTAAACTTTGAAAATAATCCGTTTACAATAAGCCTACGCTATTAAAATAAGCTAAAAATTTAATCAAAGCTAAACCTACTCTAATAAGCTAAAATAAGCAAAACTAAACTAGGAAAAATAAAGTCAAAAAAAAATAACGAGAGGGGAGCGGGTTGCTATTTATAGCCACAAGAGGGTAAAAATTGTAAATTTCGTCTAATCATTGGAGTAATAATTGGCCAATCATTGGCTTGGGATTTGTATCACACGGATCGCCGCTTTGAATGAGAGAATTTGGCCATTGGATGGCTTACACGTGGCCTCTTGAGTGCTTCCTTTGTAAGCAAAGAATTGTATCCGTTTGATCTTATTTGATAGTAAAATGAATACTCAGTTTGAGAGATAATACAAAAACTTCGCCACGTGGAACATTTTAATTCGCCCTCTTCTTGTGAGTGGAGGCTCACGTGCGAGCTGTGATTTAATTAAATCACACGTGACCTTTTCCTGTTACTTGTATTCCATTGCTTGTACAAAAGATGTATAAGGGCGTGTTTGTTTGGTGGGTCTTGGAGGCGGTATATGACTTTAGGATTAAATTTACTTGTTTGGTTCGTGTCGTAAAGAAAAAAAATAGGGATTAGCCCCACTGACACCAAAGCAAGAAAAAAGGTGGGTTTTGCTAATTTTAATGGGTCCTACTACTATTGTGTGTCTATGCATTTTAGGATTTAATTTATAATAATGCATTTTATTGACATATTATTATGCAAAATAATTAATTTTGTGGGTCCTATTGCTTTTCAAATCCACTCCTAAATCCAAATCTTACACCAAATCCAAATCCTAATCCAAACTCATTTATATACCAAACGCAACCTAAATTTTGAGAAAGAGATAGCTATGCCACGTGGCGGATTTTCATTGGCTCTTCCAAGTGATAGTGGAATGGCATGTGATGGGGTGAGAATTATTTAAGGGTCACGTGCCCTTTTAATCTTCAATTCTTCAATTTCATTTCATTTCATTTATAACTTAATTTTGGGCTTTATTATGGGCTAAGATAATAATGGGCTGGCCCGGCCCATTTAAATAGGTTACGGGCTGGCCCAATAAAATCCGAAGGCACCCTTGGACTCGTTTTCCCGTGCTCTTTTCAATCCCGTGCTCGGTTTTGTCCGGTTTTGTCTTTGTTTTTATCCTTTTCTTAATATCTGGTACCTGCACATACAAAAACACAAAAACAAACATATATTTGCAATTTTTACACGTTTTTGGTTATTTTGGGTCGTTTATATGGTAAAAGGTATGTATAAAATAGCAAATACCAATGACCAATGAGATCATCATAACCATAACAAACGCAAGCTAAAATTAAGGGTTATCTTAATGCCTCTTATCACTTAGTAATTCCTAATCACACGAATGCGATCTCACTAGCAGTCTTGGGATGCATCGCTAAAGCAAGTTCTAGAATGTATAATACTACCGGTACACTCTCATAAGCATTAAAGATGAATGCTTTTTTTCTAAAGATCTAGGAGTGAACCTCACTTTTGGGGGTAGAATTTTTAAGTGGTAGGGTTTTTGTGCTAGTCATAACTCATATCCATGAGACGCTCTTAATAATACAGTTTCACCTATATATGCCATGCAAATTTTTTTTATTTGGGCTAAAATTACCGTCATAAATTATGTTTCAGTATATTACACATCGTTTTAAAGACAAAGCAAATTCAAATGAAATAATAGGTTCCATGGCTTTTATTACCGCCCTACACTTAAGTTGAATATTTTCCGCAGTGTTCTAAAAGTACCCAAAAAACGAATAAAGAGAAGATAAATAAAAAGCGAGAGAAACTAATACTCCCCTAATTTGCTCAATAACAGAGAAGAAACATGATGAACCGGGTAAATCTTCAACCAAGAATCATCCTAGTGAAAATCCAAAGAACTTTCGGACTCTCCTTATCTAACATAACCTGACAATCAAAGACAAAAACAACTATACCCGGCGTAAAATCGACGGTAAATAATATACAACCCGATATAATCATAAAATAAAAACCTAATAAAACAATAAAGATAGAATGGTAGTACTAATGTAATCGTGGCTTTCTGCAAAAATCTGGAAAATTAAAAATTCTGGAAATTTAACAAAAATAAAAATTTCAAAAATTCGAAAAAGTGGATTTCTCCACTGCTACAGTTATGACACCATCAGGAATGAATCCTGACACCGTCAAGAATGTCTGACAGGTTTTAGGTTTTCGTTTTCTGCAAAAATAACCTATTACTTATTTCCTGAAAAAATTACTGTATAAACCACAAAACGGTTAGTACAAACATATGACTCAAACAAACAAACAAAACATAAAATGTGAATTAACTTAAATTATCTTTTTACATGTTTAAAATTAGTTCTTTAAAACCGAATGTTATTTCCTACACTTATTTTATGCAAAATACCTTTGATTGCAATTAAGACGAGGTTAAAAACAAAGCAAAGCAAAACATGATCACATATAATTCAAACATATAAGAACAAATAATGAAAATAAAAAACACATGACACTCCTAAAATGCATAAATTAAGAGATTGGGTTGCCTCCCAATAAGCGTCTTTCTTTATTTACGAGTCTTGTAGCTAGACACGGAGTCACTCTTCTTATGTGACTCCTTCGCCACTTGCACTACTACCTTCATCATTGTTGGTTTTGTATTCGGGCCCTATTCTAGACGTTCCTTATAAAAACTAAATATCTTTTTCATCATGTAGTCCACTCCTCGTCTTTTATCCTACCGATTGCTTGTGCTCTTTTTCCAAATTAGACAATGATTGAAATTGCTATATCATATGGGGCATTTGGTAGGAAACTTCATCGAATCCATCTGTGAATTTTAGTATTCCTAATAATGGATCGTAAGTCATATTAGATACTTCAACAAACAGTTTTCCTAACACTACATGTGACAAACAAGGGTCTATAACCGAGATAATATCCTTCACAATCAAGAAATCCATAACATAAGTGAAGTTTCCTACAAAGATATGCACCCCTCTATTCTTTCCCGTGAAACTACTTATTCTTCTAAGGTCCTCAGGGTCAACCCTAGGTTCTGATTGTCTTTTCATGATCCAATTGTAGTGCATGAGATACATGATATTCATGGGGGAATTGAGATCTATGTAAGCCTTCCACACATGTATGTGCCCTATGTTTCATGGTATTTTGAGGTTTAAAGGATTTCCTCTTATGATGGTTGGGCATCTCCGAAATAAAGGTGGACATGGTTCGCGCAATAGGTGCTTATGATAGGCTAATTCATCTCTATTTGGGAATTTATCAAAGTACTCGACACCTTATTCCTCTATTTCTACTACTTTTTCCTCCTCTATTTCTTCCTCACTAACATCTCCAATCTCATATTCTTTGAATAACTCAACAAATGCGGGATGCGCACGAGTGCTGTCGATTCTTTAGTGTCTGTCTTATGTCTCTAAGAGTGGTACTACTGTATCGAATACAAATGCACAGGGTTGTACGATTTTGGCGTCGTTGCTACATCTATAACGTACAGAATAAGATCTTGACCTACATCTCCTTTTAAGAAAGAAGGTTCTTTCAAGAGGTGGGGCTATTAAATCTAAGGATTTGAGGAGTGTGTAGAACTCTCAAATCTTCCTATTCAAGAATGAGTTGGGTGATTCAGGTGGTGATGATGGACTCGCGTTCTTCATAGTGAAAAATGGAATAGTCAATGGAAGTTACAAAATAAATAACACAAAGAAAAGATAAACTAAAAGAAAGCTAACCTAAAAAGAAAATAAAAATCTCACTTGATAGGAATCTAATGAGTAGACCTATGCTAAATAGAATCTAAAAGCTATACTATTCCTGGCAGCGACGCTAAAAACTTGATGCGGCGGGTTGTAATCCTCCAAAAAAAGTTTTACAATCCTCCTAGGCAGAGTACCTAATCATTGTAGTATAGGTAAGACTCGAGGGATTGATCGTTCTCTAGGGGAATAGTGAGGTAAGTTCGAATTGTACGTTACTAAGGCCTAAAGGTTAAGGGAAGAGTATTTTTTGTATTTTTATTTTTTTAGAAAGCAAGTAAATCTCGAGTTTTAAAGAGGGGTTTGATTTAACTACTAACTACTCCTAAATCTAATCTAATTATGCAGAAAAGTAAAGTGGTAGGAAACTCGTATAGGTAAACAATCATACTCACTTAATCATGCATTAATCCCTAGTTGCTTTCTCTAACTTATTGCCCGTCACCCTCATTAGTGTAATGTGTAAGTATTCCCCTAATTCAGCAGCGAGTTGGTCAAGCTCGCATTCTATGTGACAACCTAGTTGGGCGTTACTTGTCAAACACGCTCCCTCCCAATAGTTAATCACGCTCAATAAATACTTAAGAAGGAATCTACGTAATACTCAACTAGTTATGAAGTACTAGTTGTAGTTTTTATCTAACCTAATAATGTTTTTCTAGCCGTCTATGCTAATGTAATATCTTGTAGCTAGTTTTTTAGAGCCTAACGTGCACACCACTAACAAGAACCAATAAAATCAAAGATTATAAATTACATTTCATGCAATCGTAAACAAACACAAATTAATTTAGCCTAGCATGTTAATAGAAAGCGAAGAACAACATATAATCAAACAACACATAGACATATTGAATGATTAAATGAATAAAAGGACTTAACTTCAATTAAACATATGAGTATGTGAGTACAAGAGGGTTAGAAAACCCTAAAAATTGTCCAAAGTAGCTGCACTAAAAGTCATCCCAAGTTTCCACCCGAATTATGAGAATAAAGGGGTTGTATATATAGTTTTTGGGCTCTGACGACGTCGCTAGGGTTTGTGACACCGTCAGCCCATCGAATCTTCTAAGGGTTTCTTCTTGATGGCTATCGTGATGTCGTTGCTACGCTTGGTGACGTCGTCGCTATGAAATCCTGACAGCATCAATATGTTTTTATGATGCCGTCTCCACCTACTGGGAAGTCACACTTTTCGTCTAAAAATCCACTTTCTAGGCACAACTGGTGAAGGCATCAGGATGGGAGTCGCCAGCTTGAAAAGTTGTGTTTTTGTCTAGTTTCTTCCCAAATCGATCCCACGTCACGTGCTTCTCTTCAAGGTGCTTCCCAAATGCTAAAATAACAAAAAGAAACAATTAAGTACAATATTTGGGCCTATTTACATGATTTTGGGGGTTAAATGACCCCAAAAAGTGTATAAAATGACACCTTATCAATGAGATTTGAGTTTAGTTGGTAGTTCATTTAAACCAACTAAGTATGATGGTATGTCAATTATGATTATCGAGATGTCTTTGAGTCTAATTCGTGTGTCATTAAAGCATGCGTATTTCAGTGTTAAAGCGTGAGGTAGTCTATGAAAAGTGTCTTGTGTGGTTTTGTGGTAAGAATGTAGCTAGCAACATTGATATGTTTTTAGGACTTAATTCTATTTGTTTGTTCTTTTTATAGTAAACCATTTATAAGTGTTATTGTGACAACTCCCGAAACTATTTACTTTGAACATTTACATGTTTACTTTTACGCTTACCGTTAAGTTAAATCGCGTAACCCGAAAAACAACTATAAACGTAAATCGTCAATAATCAAAGATAGGTTTACGTCAAATATGTGTTATATGAATTTTACGAATATCATTTATAAGTCAACACATTTTATTTTGCAATTTTTACGTCAACGCTCAAGTATAAACGCTTTGTTTACTCTCATTTTTAGAGTAATATTCCCCTAGAAAAACCTGTTGAGCCATTCCATTCTTTTCTTACACCAAATCTTTGTTTCGTTACACCTTTACACCTTAGCCTACCCTATTAGATTAAGTCCTTAATCGGTTGCTAGTTGCTTTTGTGTAAAGTATTGTATTTCCAGTATTGGAATGGAAATTTCCTATCTCTGGTATGGTCGATAAAATTGCACAATGCAATTGGGCATGTGTTAATTTTTCATTCATGGTTAGGTCGGAAATTGCTCAATGCAATGAGAATGTAAAAAGTAGTAGTTTTTTAATCTGTTTTACTACTTTCACAAATTATTATTTATATTAGAAGTATGAAGGATTATGGATAAATTATTCGGACTGATCGAGATGGTGAAATTATGCAGAAACTCGTAGTATGTTTATATGATAAAAAGATCAAAAAAATTAGAAAATTGCAACAAAAAAGAGGAGGATGTTTGGAGGAGTAGATAGTCGGTTCTCATAAGCTTAAACCGATGTAATTATTTGAAGGATCGATTATTCGTTGATACGTGTTATAAATCAACGATATAAAGTTTTGTATAAAGTGGTAGATATCGCCACTAATTTTTGTAAAGTATGTATATTATGGACGATTGGGAGTTGACAGCTATGGGAACGCCAACTAAGGGTTGTTTTCATTTATATTTGATCTAGATGTTTTTTGAGTCTGGTTCGTGTCTACTAAACATGGAATAGTCCACGATTTATGTCTTTATCATAGGAATGGTCAGGAAAGTTACTAGCAACACTATACCTTATTTACTTGGACTTAATCTATTTGTTTTGTTCTATTTATTTAACAACATTTACTTTCCCTTTCCTAATCTCTATCCTTAGGTCTTACTCGAATAAGGATGCGAGCAATCACATATGTCTATTCCGTCGTTACGGTCATGTATGTGTGATTTTGTCCGCCTTGTTGGTTTATTACTTTTGGAGAAAGGATTAGAAGATCCCTACCCTATATCACTTTTCGTCCTAATCATTGGTTTTACTCGAGTGAGGGAATTGAATGCAATCATGTATGTCTATTCCATCATTATGGATGTGTATGTAGTTTGTCGCCCTTGCTGGTTTATGACTTTTGGTAAAGACCACTAGTCCTATTCTATAGCTTATTTGAGTTAAGGAATAAATGCAACCATGTGTGTTTATTCCATCATTATGGATGTGTATGTGTGGTTTGTCGCCTTTTCTGGAATATTGGTATCGATAGAGATTAGAAAAAGTGATCAAACCCTTTAAAACAAAAAAAACCCAACTTACCTTTTGAAGACTTGTTACTCCTGAGCTTTAGTTGTCACACCCCGCCAAGGCGGAAACGCGAGGCGTAACAAGATAGGCATCATCACATCACATTGGTGTCTACAATAGAGAATAACTAGAATGCAACTAATAAAATCCAAAGTGTTATGACAATACCTAACACAAGAGGGGTCTTGTATTGAGGTTAATCGCATACACAATACATAGACATATCAAATTAAATCCAAACATAACATCATGATTATTTAAAATATCCAAAGTACAAAAATATGAAATGAAGTCTCTAGAAAGAAGGCTCCATAATGCAGATTCCTAGAGTCTCACTAGCTACGCAAATTAACATCCTTAGCTTAGCTAGGCTCACCTGAAAATGATACTTTAAAATGTCAACATAATGTTGGTGAGATTCATAGGTTTAAGATAACTATTTACACTCGCTGCGAATAAAAAACAATAGGACATACATGAACATTATACACAAATGCAACAATGTATTTCATCATAAAACATGGGGTAAGTATACCCCTCCGATCTAACAATCACGAAGCATGAGATAGGTGTACCCCTTTCGATCCAATAATCACGAAGAATGAGGTAGGCGTACCTCTTCCGATCCATAAATCACAAAGCATGAGGTAGGCGTACCTCTTCCGATCCAACAATTTACACATAAGACATATAATACCACGTAATGTCCAAAACCAAGTAAAACAATTATTTGCAGTGATTAAAACATTTCAAAACCCTTTAGTATCATTTTCACCCAAAAAAACATAGAAAAATGGGCTATGAATACTCACCTCAAACTTCACGAATGCGCACATAATTTCTAAGCAAAGTCTATACAAACAAAATCTACGGGTTACGCATGATTAAGATTTTACGGCCTTAAACATGTAACCTTTCAATTCATGGATACTAATGTCTATATTATGCTTATAAACACCCTACCATACTTCCCATACTTCATTTATAATCTAAATACCTTAAATCCCTTTATTTAAGTTTTTAGATTATAGCAGAATTTTATAGTCACTTCATGATCACTAATAAAATACTAAATGACCCAATTAGACTTCCATACTGTATTTCCTACATCTTAAATGAGTTGTGTAACTACTGTGATTTTTATAAAAAATAATAATGAGTCTAGCTATTTTAAAAAAATTCAACATCACAAAGTGTCCAGAAATTTACCTGATTGGACCACTCAAAAGTTTGGCTTGACCAGACCCATTTAGACACTTGAGAAAAATCTACAAAAATTTTAGAAATTCATAGACATTATAAACTTACTACTGTAGCAATCCCATCAATTAAAAAGATGTTTTGATATAGTTTTTGACCTCATTAACACAACTCAGAATCTGCCCTGAAAAATCAGATTCGACAACGAATCTTGTAAAATTATTTTGACTAACTTCCACTAACTTTTAATTCATGAAACCACCCAGGTTGGAAAGTTGACTCTCTGTAATTAATTTTAGGCTTAAGAAAATTAATAAAAGTTATTCGTATGACCGAGTTATGACTCTCGCAATGTGACCTTAAATTCTGCCCAGATTTCTATTCCTAATTTAGCACAATTAGACCTAGTTAATCCCACCCACATGTTAATTAACATCCCCTAATCATTATTAGATGATCAATAATTCATTAATACAGAACTTTATCAACCCTAATCCATCAATTTATTGATTACATAGTTAAGACAAGGATTAAAACATAGCTTGATTTATAGAATAAAGATTTAACAAATTTTTAGGATTGGTAAAAGATGATCAAACCTTGTTTCTTAAAAGCTAAAAAAATCTCCAATGGCTGCTAGGGTTTTGAAAAGGGTTTGTACAGATAAAAAAATTAAAATATTGTTTTATTTTTATAAAACACTAGTTTGTGTTAGACTTGGTTTTGGGCTCCCCCTTTTCTTTTCCTTAAACCGATCCAACACAACACCCCTTATAAAAATTAAAAAAAATATTTATATTTTACATAAATTCGCCCCCCCCCCTTTTTTTTTCTTTATATATTATATATATTTTTTTAACTATTTATTTTAACTACACTACTTAATTATTTTTAAACACTTAATCCAATACAATACTTAAAATTAAGACACGTATACTACTATAAATTTACCATCTCGATTTATTTATTACAACCTAATTAAATTATAAAGCTTTAGTATACTAAATAATCTATACCTAAATCAATAATTCACACTCGATATCACTAAATTCTCAATCACTTCGAATGCTCAAATGCACTAAAGCTCAAATGCACATATTATTCCAAAATCATAATCAGTTACGAGATGGAATAACTAAATCATCCATTTTCATAGTCACAAGCACATATAATAGCACTCATATCATATTACATAAATCACCAAAATGACTTACGCACATAACTTAAAACACATAAAGCTAGCTAGGTTAACACTAACGGTTAAACTAACCTTGATAAGTCACGGTTGTCACAGTCTCCCCTACTAAAAGTAATTTCACCCTGAAATTTAGCTAGTTTTATCAACACATTCAGCAAACAGATTCGGATATTTAGACTTCATAAAGTCCTCCCTTTCCCAAGTATACTTAGGTCTACGCTTAGAATTCCAGCAAATCTTAATGATCAGGATCCTACTACGTTTCAACTTTTTAACTTCACGGTCCATAATCTTTACAGGTTCTTCAACAAAACATAGAGTCTTGTCAACCCTAATCTCTTCTAATGGCACATGCAGACTAGCATCCGTCAAACACTTCTTTAAATTCGACACATGAAATGTATTGTGCATACCATTCAACTCCTGGGGCAATCTCAACTGATAAGCTACTGGACCTATTCTTTCAAGATTCTCAAATGGTCCTATGTATCTCAGAGCTAATTAACTTTCTTCCCGGACCGCATTGCGCCCTTCCAAGTACACCTTTAGCAACACTCGATCACTCTCCTCAAATTCCAATGGCTTTCGCCTATTATCAGCATAGCTCTTTTGACGATCTCTAGCTGCTTTAAGTCTCTCCTTAATTATCACCACTTTATCGGTAGTTTCCTGCACCATTTCTGGGCCAATCAATCGATTCTCTCTGACTTCAGCCCAAAGGACAGGTGACCTACACTTCCTTCCATACACACTTCATATGGAGCACATCGAATACTCGAATGATAACTATTATTATAGGGAAAACTCAGCTAAAGGTAGATGAGTATCCCAACTGCCACCAAAATCAATCACGCAAGCTCTTAACATATCCTCCAAAGTCTGAATTGTACACTCACTTTGTCCATCTATTTGAGGATGGTAAGTCGTACTCATATCCAACCGCGTTCCTAAAGCTTTATGCAACGATCTCTAGAACTGCGATGCAAATCGCCCATCTCAATCAGAAATGATCGACGCAGGTACTCCAAGCCTCGCCACAATCTCATCTATGTAGAGCCTTGACAATTTCTCCATACTATAGTCTTTGCGTGTCATAAGAAAATAAGCCGACTTGGTCAATCTATCGACTATTACCCAAATCGTATCGTACCCACTCCTTGACCTCGGTAACTTTGTGATAAAGTCCATAGTGATTTTGTCCCATTTCCACTCGGGTTTCTCTGGGTGTTGTAGCAAACCTGAAGGTCTATGTTTAGCCTTTACTTTTGAGCAAGTCAAACACTTACTAACAAAAGTAGCTATATTCTTCTTCATACCTGGCCACCAATACATTACTCTCCAATCATAATACATCTTATCCGCTCCTGGGTGAATAGAGTAACTCGTAGCGTGTGCCTCACCCATAATTATAGTCCTTATATCACCAATCAAAGGAAACCATATTCTATCCATAAAGTATAAACCTCCATCTTCCTTCTTCTCCATTTGTTGATCTAATCCATGTAGCATTTCGGCTGCCGTGTTCTCTTCCTTGGATGCCTCATACTGAGCAGCCAAAAACTTGTCCTTAATGCTA
>BQNB010172634.1:0-13443 GCA_026074375.1 Tanacetum coccineum
ATCATATTGACTATGTTGTATAAATTATTTGTGTAAACCATGGAAAAATGTGTTTTTAAATTTCATAAACTGACCATATGGTGTCAAACAAATCTTCTGTAAATAAAAAATAAAAAAAATGTATATATATTCTTCTTTCATAAATAATAAGAATTGAAGATGGAATGATGCTATCTTCTTTCCTCTCTTTTGAAATAATTTGATTTTTACTCTTTGAAAAAAAATTTGAAATAAATTTACGCGTGTGGCGTATGGAAAAGAAACGTTTTGACGAAGAAGGACACGATGCCGTTTGGTCCTCAATTATGCATAACCTGATCAACTATGCATAATTTAGGAAGAACCACGCTATGTCGAATAACTCGTCACCCTTAAAACGCTTGGTAATCAAGATAAATGTTTGGGTCAAGCTTCCGGAAGAAGAAATTTTTTTTTACCCTATTACGGATACTTATGCAAGTGACCCTACTCTTATCGACTGCATGGAGAGAGTCTCATGCGAGTCATTATGACCGAGTCGCTCCGAAGCAGAAATACCTACGGTATTGTTCGGAACGAGTGTGTCTAGAAAGGAGTGATGTTTAGTTTGTAGTATTTAGGAGCGGTGATTATTATGAAGACGTGTCAAGACCAAATATAGTCGGTGTGCTAGTAAGCGATGATAGATTTGAGCTATCAAGTGTGTGAACCTGATACCGACACTGAGAAGGAATCTTCTTGGAGATGTAAAGATTCCTAAGGTGGGTGGAAGCTGAGATGGTTAGTCCCAAGGTTGAAAGTGAGAAATGGAGAAGATTTCTCCTACATTGGATGTATGACGCCTTAAATGTATCAACTGATGGCCGTAAAGAATACTTTTTTCCCTGAAATGGAGTGTAGTGGTAGTGTAGTCGTAAGTATACCTGATGACGTCAAGGATTTTAATGAGACACTATGCGATACTTGACCTACGGTTAAGTGTAATGGCCCTTACTCCGGGACGTGATGACCCAAGGGCGTAAAGAGTGGCGAATTGATTGAGATTCTAGCTAAATGGTAACATCCGTTTCTATTACTGGAGGAACAACCGAAGTAGCCAACGTCTTAAGTCGAGCGGTATTGAATTAGGAGTGTGAGTATTTCGACTTGATGATTTGATTCATTAATGATGCTACGCGATGAGATACGACCAAGCCAACGATGCTAGTCGCCACGAAGAAATGTTGAAATTTTTGATTTTCGTCAAACGAGCAATAAGTCCATGATGCTCATTGTTTTCTTAATTGATTATGATTTGTCATTTGACATTATGTGTTATAGCGGGATTGTCGCCGCCGAATTATGTGGAATATGTGCTATATGTGTTATGTGCTTTAAATGGTAGTGAGCGTTCATGTCACTTTTACGTGGCCAGTGATGCGGTTTAGGATGTAAGCGAATGGGTGTAATCGCCCAAGTGAGAATTTAGGACGTAATAAGGTGGGTGGACATCGCCAAAAGTCTTGTTGACGATTGTGGCTTGAAGTACCCATGAGAGTGAGTGTAGACTAATTAGAATTAGCCGTGTTTATGTTGGAATTATCGTCGAGGTGGCTTGACTTTGTGGCAAGCTCGGTACGATGAGGAAAATGTGACCGGAGGGGTATAAACCTAAGTGTTAGAATGAATAATTATGCCGAAAGCTCCAAAGGAAAGCGAATATGATATGTAATAATAGTCGCCAATGCTTGGTTAAAAGCGGGCGTGATGAATGCCTTAGTATGAGGCCAATTCATCGAGTCATCATGTAAAAGATGGCGAGCGTACAATAGGTACTTATGTGATTATGTGGGCATGTGTAACAATATCGTAAGATGATTAGGAGATCTAATGTGTTTCGGATTATTTTTCGCAACCGGTGAGGCATCATTGAATGAGACCGGAAGAGCGACATGTGTATTTTGGTTTAGAATAATGATGAGTATTTTAATTTGGATAATGACATAATTATATATATCGGATTTGATTATTGACGTCTGTCTTAGTTTTAGTTAGCGACGTATGTTTTGGATTTTTGGTAACGAAGCATATTCTTGGTTTTGAATATTGGTATAATTCCGTATTTGCGTACGACATATATTTTGATTTTAATTAACGACGTAAGTTTCGGCCTTGGTTTTGATAAGCAAGGTGCGCTTGGCTTTGTTGTTTTTATTATCACCAACTAAGTTTGAATTGATCATCCGTATTAGAAAATTTCTCGTGAGAACGACGTAATAATTATCTTAATCGGATATTTTCTGTGACGTATATTGTCCCTTATGAAGAGCGCGACTATAAAAGTTAGGGCGACGTAATTTGGTTTTGTCGAATATATTTTCGCGACTTGTTTTTTTTCTCTTTTGAAAACAACTCAAGATTTTGTTTGATTTCGTTGGGTATGAATTGCTATGTTTTTGTTGACTTTCCATCCGGAATAGTCGGAGCGAATATTGTATCGCATATTTATTTTGAAAGAACGTGGGAGTCTGCGTGATGACGAGAAGCCATCGTGCCACGAACGAACGATAAGACGAGTAAGAAAGGACGAGCACCGAGGACGGCGCTCCCTTAAGGTGGGTGGAATGTAACAACCCGAGTTTTACGACGCGTATGACGATCGCGAATTCGACGTCATAACTATTATTTTATAAAATTGTATGAGCGAACGTCGACATTTAAAATTTTATTTGTCGTAAATAATTATTTCCGTATTTTATTACGAACGGAAATTTAAAATATTTATTTTTGACGTTTCGCGAGTCGACATTTAATCGCGTGTTCGTTAATCGTTTTGAGCATCGTAAAAATTTACGACGTGTCTCGTTATTATTTTTATGATCATAAACTATTATTTTTACGAATGTCGTCTTTGTTCCTCAACCTTGGTGTTGTCTTTGTTTCTCGACATTGGCCATAGCTCGCGTTTATAACTCGCGTTTTATTTAAAACATGTACAAGATACATTCTATTTAAAATTGACACATATTTACAAGTAATAAAAGAAAAAAAAATATTATTGTTGCATGCAAAATGGGGCTAGGCCGACACCTAGGTCACCTCCCACACTCAAAATCTTTGTTGTTTCAAGGCCTCATCATTATATGTTGCTTCCAATGTTGGGACCCAAGACCTAGTCATCTCATACACACACAAGTAAAAATTGTTCTCTTCTCCCCTTTGTCTCCCTTGTTCGGCCGAGCATCAAGACACACACACTCTTATCATTTTTCTAGTTTGACCTTAAAAACACACTCAAACAACACTCAAATGATGATCTAAATCAAAAAGGAACCAAGTTTATATTGTTTTTCTCCTCCCCTATTCTCATTTTGGTTCGGACGAGCACCTAACCCCAACACCTTTGGTGTTTTGATTTTTTTTTCACTTATCAAATAATGTTTAGGAAGCTCTAGTTTGATCATCCATGTATTAAAAAGTGACATGCAACAAAGTTTGAGTAAAAGATAAATTTTTTATTGAAGCAAAGGAGGTTTCGAGTTGGCTTGGGTTGTTGGTTGTGGGTTCGAACCAAGCTAAAGGCCACAAGGAAGTGGTTTTGTTGATTGGTTAATATTTGGGTTGATTTGGTTGATTTAAGTTTGAGTTCGATTTGGTTTGGTGGGTTTGTGAGCCGCGACTAAGAGCAAGGAGGACGACCCGACGCTTTTATTTTTCCGACCTTGCTCCGTATAGCATTGTGAGCACTCTTTTTACATTTATTTCGATTGTTTTGTTTATTGATTCGATTTTTATATATGTGATGAAATCGATTGAAACTTGCGGCGTCTAGTATAATAAGTTGTTGATTATAAAGCGGGATTGATATGATATTATAGGCCATATTAGACCTATTTTAGATGAGTTTTTGGGTTGAAAACGCGTTTTGACGTGATTGTACGGGACACATTAGACCAGAAACGGAACTAGTGAGTCGGGCTTGGTGGTCGAGATTTGAAAAAAGTCAGGATTTTGTTTTACAAATAGTATATCAAATTATATTTTTTACGACGTTTGATTTAAAATGGGTCTTCTTAACTTCCCAATAACGAAGAAACAGGAGCGGAATCGAAATATACACCTTAGTAGAAAAATGGGTTATTTTTAATATATATTAAATCTGACAGATTTGGTAATTAAATGATTGGAGCACTTTCGAGTCCGTTTCGGCCTTCCGGCGAAACACGAAAGTTGTTCGGAATAACGTTTTACTTAAATTCTCTTTTTGGTCAAAGTCACGAAAGTGTGATATAACGGGTCAAAACCCAAGGTCAAAGTTCCTGCAGATTCTTGCAGGGGCGTTTTGGTCATTTTTTGTCGAGTTCCGGGTCTCGACTAAAACTAAAAAGTTGTCCGGAATATCGTTTCGCATAAAATCTCTTTTATGTCCGAGTTGTGAAAATGTGATCTAGTGGGTCGTTTTAGTCGGGTCAGACTTAGAAAAATAAATATATATAAGTCAAACATAAAAGTCAAAGAAGACTTTAATAAACTTTAACGCGTTGTGAAGGTGATATCGATTAATATAATACTGTAAGTAATTATTTTGAAACCGTTGGTCGACTCTAAAAACGAAAAGTCTAAAAATAGTAACTTTTTGTAATGTTCAAGATATAGTTTCAATATTTGAAATTTATGATTGAATAAGCGTTGAAAGACCGACGAGATAACTAAGTATTATTACAAATATATTTTGATAACAAGACTTACTAAATATGGTAACTTTCTAAAAATAGTAACTTTCTAAAAATAGAAAGTTTCCTAAAATAGAAAGTTATTGGTTAAGCGATGTACGATATAAAATAAGAGAATGATCGTAATCTAATAATGTGGGGTTTTAGGATCTAAGACGCAAGTGGATTTCTCATCACATGTATGAATTAATATATATATATATATATATTTTTGGATGGGTTTCTAGGGGAAAAATATTTTGACTAGAAATCAGAAAACTCAGAAAATCAAACAGATGCCCTAAAAAAACCAAACAGATGCCCTAATGTTTTCAGACTAAAAATTGGTTTTTCAGGAAAATATGGCCTCGATATAATGTCTGTAAAAAACTCAAAAACCAAACAGATGCCCTAATTTTTTCAGGCTATATAAATTTTTTTTAGGGCATCTGTTTAGTTTTTTAGGGCATCTGTTTGGTTTTTTTGGGTTTTTACAGAGAGTAAATCGAGGCCATATTTGCCTAAAAAAACAATTTTTAGCCTGAAAAAATGTAGGCATCTGTTTGTTTTATAGGGCATTTTGTTTTGTTTTTCAATGGGTTTTCTACAGAAATTAGGTTTTCCATGATCTCATCTCATTATATATATTTATATTATAATATATATTTATATATATATATAATATATATTATTATTTATAATATATAATTATATATTATATATATATATATATACTATACATGATTTTGTTGATATGATGAACGCATCGTTGATTATACTTTTCGATATAGTAATCGAACGACTCTAAATATAGGTCGTGATCGAGTTCGTGGATTTTTGTGCTAGACTTTATTGTTTAATCATCGGCTTTTGATCAAGGTGAGTTCATAGCCTCGCGTTTAAAGTTTTCAATGTTTTTAACTCCGCGAGGAGGATATATTGCTTGTTTTGTGACTTGGACACGCAAACTAATTTTGATTCATTGAAATATGATTCCTTCACTACTGGTGTATATGCCTTTTTGCTGTGTGACCGTTAGTTACCATGTGTTGGTGAACGCTAATGCATTAAATAGAGGATTGGGTTTGAATACCTGTCACGGGGTTTTGAATCGTTGGGACCACCTTATCAAACCGACATTTTGTGGTTAGTATTAGGATAAGTGGCATACTTCTCGGACATAATTTCGTCCTACGGGAATGAATGTGTTATGTTTCGGTACACGGGCTCTTTAGTTGGAAATCACAACGTTATACGTTTTGTGGAACCCAAAATATGCGTTCTATGTGTTAATTGTAAACTCTATGAATTCACTCAACGTTTTGTAGACTTTTTAAGCTTGTATCTCAGGTTAATTGCTGTTGATGGTCTGGACTGGGACGGGATACGCGGTTATCAAGGACGGTGTCTCGGTGAAGTAGTGTCATAAACTAAACAAGTGTTTTAGAAATCAAGTTGTGTTGTGACTTTTAGAAATAATTTCTATAATGGTATTGGGACCTATGTAACTCTGATCTTTCTAATAAATGAAATTGTGTTTTATAAACGTATCTTTGAACGTTTACTGGGACTCGTGTGCATGTATAGTGAAGTAGCACCCCAATGTTGTATTCCGCTGCGTATCGTAGTTTGAGGGTGTTACAGAGTGGTATCAGAGCACGAGTTGTAGTGAACTAAGTCGTTTTACAAAACTTGTACTACAACTGTTTTTGAAAAAGTTTCACGAGTCTTTCACTGATGTCCGATATCCGCGCGCGTGTTGCTCCCGATCCTTAGAAGCCTTATGTGGTATATATTTGATTGCATATTATGTGCGTAACAAGTGCTTCGACTCTGGTACAAGTATTATTATACATATGGGATTATGATTATATACGGCATCCGTTCTATAGTATACGATTATATATATCTTGATATTCGCTTCTTGCTAAGAGTTTAACTTCTTTAAACATTTTGATGCGATATGATAAAAATTATTTTGATACGTGATGAAAATATCGTTGTTATACGATTATCTTCGAAATTTTTTCGCAAACTTTACTTTGTTATCTCTTGATGTCGGGACTCGACTTAGTTTTCGATCCCACTTGAAAATTTTACTAATTGATTTTGATTCGCATATGTTGTTTCGTAATCTATCATTTTGATATTTTCCTGTTAATGGGAGTATGACTTTTATATGTCATCCCATGAACCTTCATTGTTTTGGAAAACAGTTATAAACTTACTTCCGCGTAATATATCGTTTGGAAACGTCTATCTTTGGAACTTTCAAATAAAGTTGGTGTTTGTGTTTGATTCTCTTGTATCGACCTCTACTTAGTAAGTCATGAAACGTTTGATTCTGAAAATCTATGAGTTTTTGTGTTTGAAGGAGTTTTAAGTCATTGGGTATGGCTTTGTATTGGCGTTTGAAGGAATTAAAATGGTGTTTGATTGGATTTTGAAATGGATTATACGGCAGTTTGTAACCAGCATGTTGTGGGGTTGATTGTGAATTATTTTTCGTCATAAGGCACCTGGGAAATCCAATATGGATGTGGGCATATGTCTTAAGTGTATGCGGTTCTTTGGATAGGGTCATATCTCCTCCGGATGAGTGAGATATCGTCGTTTTACTAAAACTAGTCAAATTTGGAATACCGTTAGGAAAAGGAGTATAACTCTATATTTTTGTAATAACTTTTCAAAATAAAACTTAGGTATCTGTAGAAGGCTCTTAGGACTATCACCTCCAACTGGTTTCACATCAAAAGCATCAATAAGTTTCAAATTACACTCATTTTTGTAAACTATAAATATTTGTCAAAATTTCTTTGGGGATTGCTTTGGGATAGCAGCTTGTTGGGTATGTTTTAAAATATTTTTGGTCTATGAAGACCTGGGAAATTAGACTAGGAGGTAGAGAAACCTATTAGGTGCATGTAGGAATTCGGATGGAGTCATATCGACGCCCGGCGAATGAGATATCGCTAAAATGGCAAAACTAGTCAGAAAATTTAGACCAGAATTTGAATGAGTATTAAGTTCAAAAACTTATATAGTAACACTTAAATATGTAAAACTGTAAGTTCTATTTATTGGACAAACTTAGACTTGAGCACTCGTTTTGGATTTTTCGAATGCACAGTTTAGGAGATACACTCGATTTAGTGTAGCGACCAAATTTTGGAAAAAGGCAACCTTGATAGAATAGGGGCAAAATGGTAATCTCGCCTTGGTTCTGAAACTTCTTGGGCAGTAGGCCCTACGTTTCTAGAAATTATGCTCGAAATGCTTTCCATAGACGAAAACCTCATAGTTTTATCTTATCACCGGCGTGGTGACTAGGCACTCTTTAGCTATTACTTTTGATTTAGAACTCTAGGAGAGTTCATGTATATGTAGTTTATTTATTGGAAACTTAGAACCGTTATGGTTGGATGTACTGGCTTTGAAAGCCAACGATGTATCCCTTTTTGGGGAAATTGGCATGTAAGTATGTTATTCTCGGCATTGCTATTACAATTGTTGAAATTGTTCTCGGCTACGAGTTAGGAGGAGGTGTCATTGTATAGGTTGTACTATGAGTGAAGCCTGGAGGTCGTGGTTACCCTCGAGGCATTCGGCTCGTGTGAGATTGATTTGACCCCGAGTGTTGGGTGACTTCAAGTGGCGAATCTTTCGCATGAGTATGTTACTTGCTTGCATAGTCCATGACTGTGGATTCTTTTTGATACTTGTGTGACCGGTTGTCCCAAACTGTATTCAATGATGTTTTGTGACTTGATTTTAAAACTGTGAATTCAAATAACGAATTTGTGTGTTGAACGAATGTCGTTACGCGAAATCATTGTACTAATAGTGTATTAAATTTTTTGTTGTAAACAATGGAAAAATGTGTTTTCAAATTTCATAAACTGACCCTATGGTGTCAAACAAATCTTCTGTAAAAAAATGTATATATATTTTTCTTTCATAAATAATAAGAATTGAAGATGGAATGATGCTATCTTCTTTCCTCTCTTTTAAAATAATTTGATTTTTACTCTTTGAAAATTTTCTTGGAATTAATTTACGCATGTAGCATATGGAAAAGAAACGTCTTGACGAAGAAGGACATGATGTCGTTTGGTCCTCAATTATGCATAACCTGGTCAACTATGCATAATTTAGGAAGAACCACGCTATGTCGAATAACTCGTCACCCTTAAAACGCTTGGTAATCAAGATAAATGTTTGGGTCAAGCTTCCGGAAGAAGAAAAATATTTTTACCCTATTACGGATACTTATGCAAGTGACCCTACTCTTATCGACTGCATGGAGAGAGTCTCATGCAAGTCATTATGACCGAGTCGTTCCGAAGCGGAAATACCTACGGTATTGTTCAGAACGAGTGTGTCTAGAAATGAGTGATGTTTAGTTCGTAGTATTTAGGAGCGATGATTGTTATGAAGACGCGTCAAGACCAAGTATAGTCGGTGTTCTAGTAAGCAATGATAGATTTGAGCTATCAAGGGTGTGAACCTGATACCGACACTGAGAAGGAATCTTCTTGGAGATGTAAAGATTCCTAAGGTGGGTGGAAGCTGAGATGGTTAGTCCCGAGGTTGAAAGTGAGAAATAAAGAAGACTTCTCCTACTTTGGATGTATGACGCCTTAAATGTATCAAGTGATGGCCGTGAAGAAGACTTCTTTCCTCGAAATAGAGGGTAGTGGTAGTATAGTCGTAAGTGTACCTAATGACGTCAAGGATTTTAATGAGACACTATACGATACTTGACCTACGGTTAAGTGTAGTGGCCCTTACTCCGGGACGTGACGACCCAAGGGCGTAAAGAGTGGCGAATTGATTGAGATTCTAGCTAAATGGTAACGTCCGTTCCCATTATTGGAGGAACAACCAAAATAGCCAACGTCTTAAGTCGAGCGGTATTGAATTAGGAATGTGAGTATTTCGACTTGATGATTTGATTCATCAATGATGCTACGCGATGAGATGGGACCAAGCCAACGATGCTAGTCGTCATGAAGAAACGTTGAAATTTTTGATTTTCGTCGAACGAGCAATAAGTCCATGATGCTCATTGATTTTGCTTTATCATTTGACATTATGTGTTGTAACGGGATTGTTGCCGCCGAATTATGTGGAATATGTGCTATATGTGCTATGTGCTTTAAATGGTAGTGAGCGTTCATGTCACTTTTTCGTGGCCAGTGATGCGGCTTAGGTTGTAAGTAAATGGGTATAATCGCCCAAGTGAGAATTTAGGACGTGGTAAGGAGGGTGGACATCGCCGAAAGTCTTGTTGACGATTATGGCTTGAAGTACCTATGAGAGTGAGTGTAGACCAATAAGAATTAGCCGTGTTTATGTTGGAATTATCATCGAGGTGGCTTGACTTTGTGGCAAGCTCGGTACGATGAGGAAAATGTGACCGGAGGGGTATAAATCTAAGTGTTAGAATGAATAATTATGCCAAAAGCTCCAAAGGAAAGCGAATACGATATGTGATAATAATCGCCAATGCTTGGTTGAAAGTAGGCGTGATGAATGCCTTTGTATGAGGCCCATTCATCGAGTCATCATGTAAAAGATGGCTAGCGTACAATAGGTACTTATGTGATTATGTGGGCATGCGTAATAATATCATAAGATGATTAGGAGATCTAATGTGTTTCGGATTATTTTTCGCGATTGGTGAGGCATTGTTGAATGAGACCGGAAGGGCGACATGTGTATTTTAGATTTGAATAATAATGAGTATTTTGATTTGGATAGTGATATAAAAATAAATATCAAATTTGATTATTAACGTCTATCTTGGTTTTAGTAAGCAACGTATGTTTTGGATTTTTGGTAACGAAGCATATTCTCGGTTTTGAATATTGGTATAATTCCGAATTTGAGTGTGACTTATACTTTGATTTTAATTAACGACGTAATAATTATTTTAATCGGATATATTCCGTGACGTATATTGTTCCGTATGAAAAACGCGACTATAAAAGTTAGAACGACGTGATTTGGTTTTGTCGAATATATTTTCGCGACTTGTTTTTACCTCTTTTGATAAAGAGCTACCATGGTTTTGCTTTGATTTCGTGGATATAATTTACCGCTTGTTTTGTTGACTCTCCATCCGGAATAGTCAAAGCCAGTGGAGATCGTATATTTGTTTAAGTGAAAACGCACGAGATCGCGTGATAACGAGAAGCCATCGTGCCACGAACGAACGATAAGGCAAGTAGGAAGGGACGAGCACCGAGGACGACGCTCCTTTAAGGTGGGTGGAATGTAACAACCTAAGTTTCACGACGCGTATGACGATAGCGAGTTCGACGTCATTATAATTATTTTGTGAATTTTCATAAACAAACGTCGACAGTTAAAATTTTAAATGTCGTAAATAAATATTTTCGTAATTTATTACGAACGGAAATTTAAAATTTTATTTTGATGTTTCGCGAGTCATCGTTCGAACACGCGTTCGTTAATCGTTTTGGAGCATCGTAAAAATCTACGACGCGCCCCGTTATTATCTTCTTAACCGTAAAATTTTATTTTTGAACCCCGTCGTCTTTGTTCCTTGTCCTTGGCCATAGCTCGCGTTTTATTTAAAACATGTACAAGATACATTCTATTTAAAATTGACACAAGATATTTACAAGTAATAAAAGAAAAAAAATATTATTGTTGCATGCAAAATGGGGCTAGGCCGACGCCTAGGTCACCTCCGACACTCAAAATCTTTGTTGTTCCAAGGCCTCATCATTATATGTTGCTTCCTATGTTGGGTTTAAGACTTATCCTACTCACACACAAAGAATAGTGTAAGTAAACTCAATATTTTAAAAAGTTTCTCCTTCCTCTTTTCTTGTGAGGTTCGGCCGGATATTTCACTCCACACAAACACACCATTTTTGCTTTTTGATCTCAAGAATACTTTTAAACATCACTCAAAAGATGATATGAATCAAGGAGGGACTAAGTTGTAGCTTATTTTCCTCTTCTTTCTTTCTTTTTGGGTTCGACCGAAGCACACAAACACCACTGCCTTTGGTGTTTTTGATTTTCTAGCAACCAAATATAGTTTAGGATGTTATAAATTTAACAATAAAAGAAAACATGCAATGGGGTTTAAGTAAAGTTAATTTTACTTAAAGCAAAAAGGGATTTTTGGTTTGGCTTGGTTGGTTGGCCGCGGGTTCGAATCAAGCAAGGGACAAGAGGGTGTGTTTGATTTATTGGAGGTTATTGGGTTGATTAAAGTTTGGTTTTGGTTTGGTTCGGTTGAGAGTGAGCCGCGGCTAAGACCGAGAGGGACGAGACGAACACTTTTATTTTCCGACCTTGCTTCGTATAAGCATTGTGAGCATCCTTTTTACATTTATTTCGATTGTTTCGTTTATTTTATCAATTCGATTATATGTGATGAAATATACGGAAACTTGCGGCGTCTAGTATAATATGTTATTGATTATAAAGTGGGATTGATATGATAGGCCATATTAGACCTATTTTAGATGAGTTTTTGGGTTGAAAACGCGTTTTGACGTGAATTGTAACGGGTACATTTAGACCAGAAAACGGAACTAGTGATTCGGGGTTCGAGATTTTGAAAAGTCAGATTTTGGTTTACAAAAAATAACAAATTATTTTTTTACGGACGTTTTGAGATAAAATGGGACTTCTAACTCCCAATAACGAAGAAAATGGAGCGGAATCGAAATATACACTTTAGTAGAAAAATGGGTTATTTTTAATATATATTAAATCTGCAAATTTGGTAATTAAATGATTGGGAGCACTTTCGAGTCCGGTTCGGCCTTCCGGCGAAACACAAAAGTTGTTCGGAATAATGTTTTACTAAAATTCTCTTTTTGGTCAAAGTCACGAAAGTGTGATGTAACGGGTCAAAACCCAAGGTCAAAATTCGTGCAGATTCTTGCAGGGGCGTTTTGGTCATTTTCTGTCGAGTTCCGGGTCTCGACTAAAACTAAAAAGTTGTCCGGAATATCGTTTCGCATAAAATCTCTTTTATGTCCAAGTTGTGAAAATGTGATCTAGTGGGTCGTTTTAGTCGGGTCAGACTTAGAAAATAAATATATTTTATAAAAGTCAAACATAAAAGTCAACGAAGACTTTAATAAACTTTAACGCGTTGTGAATGTGATATCGATTAATAAAGTAATATCGATTAATATACTACTGTAAGTAATTATTTTGAGACCGTTGGTCGACTCTAAAAACGGAAAGTTTAAAAATAGCAACTTTCTAAAAATAGAAAGTTTCTTAAAATAGAAAGTGGTCGTTTAAATGATGTATGATATAAAATAAGAGAATGATCGTAACCTAATAATGTGGGGTTTTAGGATCTAAGGCGCAAGTGGATTTCTCATCACATGTATGAATTAATATATATATCTATACATCCTATTAAAAAGGACTTTTGGCTGATGTCATTTTCTTTACATGTCATTCAATGAGTTAACCAATTGCAAATTTGATGATGTAATAAATATGTAAATTGATTTGTTTTATTTGTTATTTATTATTATTATTATTTATTCGTAGTGAGTGTACGGGTATTTTAACTTTTTGACATTTCACTTTCACAAACACTAACATAGTGTCATTTACAAGCTTTGTCTTTTACAAGCTTCTTGAAAATAGGATTGACTCATTAACCAAGAATTTGAATTTCACATCTCTCGTATCCTCAAAAACAATTTCGATTTTGCTTATTAGCAAGTTTAGTCTGATTTTGCCACAAATCTACATCTTCATG
>BQNB010172636.1:0-13443 GCA_026074375.1 Tanacetum coccineum
TTTTTCTATATATACAAACTCAGAATTAGGGTTTTATGTGTGGAACTTGAGAGAATTCGTAGGTTATCTTATGGAGCTGATTTTTATCAGCTTTTAGGTTGCTTTTAGGGTTCTCAAACCCTTTTGTATCCACCAATTACTCCATGTTTTAATCAAGTAAAGTTCTTTATCCTTTAATCTTTCAATATGTCTTGTTGTCTGATTAATTATTGTTCTTTGATTATCTTTAACATGCTAGGCTAGATGTATTATTGTTTACTTATGATTGCATGAAAGTTAGTTTGTAGATCCTTTTAATATTGCTTCTTGTTGATGGATGTGTGCCTTAGACTCTAGAAAACTAGCTTCTTAATTGCTTGCGAAGACGTCCAGGGAAACGTGATTGTGTAGAAAGGATATCATCAATAACACTCTTCATACTACATTACCCTTATATGTTGATCACCTTTTAAGTGTTTTATTGCATGTAATGTACTCTTAGGGGCCTTGTAATAGTCTTCATACTACTTTACTTGTGAGTTTCCTTAATGGGATGTTACATAGACAGCGGGTTCGTGTAATTCGTTCATGAATTAGGAAATACTTACACATCGCATCACAAAGGTGACGGAAAATAGAATTAGGAGTAGCAAACTAAGGGTTAATGCATGATAAAGTAAACACATTTATTTACCTATACGAGTTTCCACATTTGTTTAGATTTAATTTTAGTTATTTAGTTTAATTAGTTTAAAACCAAACCACCTTCAAAACTGAGATTTTAATTACTTTCATAAATTATAAAAATACAAAAATAATCTTCTCTCAACTCTTAGACATTAGTTACATTTAGTTCGAATCTTCACACGCTATTCCCCTAAAGAACGATAACAACCTTCGAGTCTTGCCTATACTACAGTACACCGGTTAGGTACTATGCCTAGGAAATTATAAAACTTTGTGCATTTACAATGATGACATCAAGTTTTTGGCGCCGCTGCGTGGGGAATAGTATAGGTTTCAAATTTTATTTAGCTTAGGTCTACTCACTTGATTCCTATCAAGTGAGAATTTAATTTTCTGTCAATTAGCTTTCTCGTAGTCTATCTTTTTCCTTGTATGTTTGTTTTGTAATTTCCACTTAATTATTCTATTCTTCATTTTGGAGAACGCGAATCCATTAGTACCCGCCTTACCAAACGGAATCCGTGCCAGAATTACCCAAGAGGTCAATGAGCTCCGAGCAATTTCAGCCATGATTGATTCTCTCCTTGAGAACATTGGCCATGCATATATCCTAATTTCACCACCTGTCCCCTTTGAGAAACTGCTTGATGATTTTATGAACCCACTTAATGTGTTTGAGATGGATGACTCAGAATCGGATAGTGAGTCTATTGATACGCCCCTTGTCTCTCCCTTTCTTAATTCCAATGAGGAGTCAGATGATAGGGAAGTGATTAACGAACTGAATGAGTATGGCAACGCAGGGAATTTCTACCGTAATAGAATAATTAATAGCGTTGATGGAAACGACTTAGCATTCCCTTGCATGATATGTTTTATGAATTTTGTCGCCTATTTTGATCCCTTTTTGCCAATGAACATTATTACGCGTAAGGCTTATAACACTATAATGGTAGAGGGACTCGAAAGCACGGGAAGGAACTTGGTAGCCATTATTAGGGATGTTTATGTGTTCGTTGGAAGTTTTACCTATGTTACGAACTTTGTTGTATTAGAGGACATAGGGGAGTTTATTGTGAGCGACATGGCAAATGTTGTAATGGGAAGACCCTTTAGAGCTGCTAGTCAATTAGAATATGATTGTGTTAAGGGGTTGATCTCATTCATGAGGATCTTTGACACATACACCTTTTGGATGCCTCGCACGACACCTAGGGTTAAGAACTTTGATTGGAGCAAGGTCCCACCTATATTAGAACTTAGCCAACAATATTTAATGAGCAGACTTAGGTATTCCTATGAGAAAAATAAGTTCATGTATAAGAATTGTTTAAATCTAGGTCCTGAATACCAAGTTGATGAAAATATGAAAGAATGGCTCATCCGTGGACATGTGAGCATCGACGGAGTCACGTAATGAGTGTGACTCCGAGTCTAGATACAAGACTCGTTAAATAAACAAAAGCGCTTATTGGTAGGAAACTCAATATTTTATTTTTTCGCATATTAGGAGTGTCGTGTATTTTAATTCTTTATCATTTGTTTTTATATGTTTGAATCATGTGATCATGCTTTGTTTTGTCTTTAACTTCATCTTAATTGCAATCAAAGGTATTTTACATCAAATGAAGTGTAACGAAAAATATCCGGTTTATAAGAACCATTTCAAACATGTTAGATGAATAATTTAGATTAATTCGCATCGTGGGTCTTATGTCATGTTAGAATCATATGATTGTACTAATCGTTCTCGTGGTTTATGCAGTAATTTTTTAGGAAATAATTAATAAGATTTGCGTGCAAAAAGTTTTAAGAAACGAAATTTTTTTTACAGACTCTAGAGACAGCGTCAGGATTTTTTCTAACGGCGTCGCGTCTCAAGCTTTAGTAAATTTTGTATTTTTGAAAAAATTAGTTTTGTACAATTTCCAGAATTTGCAATTTTCCTAAAACTTGCCAAAAATCACAATTACATTAGTACATTCATCCTATCTTTATTGCTTTCGTAGTGTCAAAACCCTAAACAATTAAGTTGTATATTATTATCCCGCCGATTTCACGCCAGGTGTAGTTGTTTCTTGTCTTTGATTTGCAGGTTATATTTGATAAGGAGAGCCCGTAAGTTCTTAGGAGTTTCATGTGGATGATTCTTGGATCACGATTTAGCCGGGAACATTTGTTTCTTCTTTAATATTGAGCAAAACCAAGGGAGTACTAGTTTCTTTTGCTTTTTTCTCTTTCCCTTTATTTGTTTTTCGGGTACTTTTAAGAACATTAGGGACAATGTTTAAAATAAGTGTAGGGGGGAATAAAGCCTTAGAAACTATTTCTTCATTCTCCTTTGCTTTGTCCTTAAAAAGATGAGTAATATACTGAAACATAGCGTAGAAGGAAATTTTGACCCATATTAAATTTTTTTATGGCACATACCGATGAAAACTTAGTATTAATAGCGTCTCATGGATAGGAATTATATGACTAGCACAAAAACCCTACCACTCAAAAAATTTTACCCCAAAAATGTGAGGTTCACCCCTAGATCTTTAGAAATTCAAGCACCCATCTTTGGTGCTTAAGATAATTTTTACCTTTAGCTTGCTCGAGTTAAGGAATGAGCAATCATGTATGTCGCGTTCATGGATTTGATCATGCATATGTGGTTTTGTCGCTTTTTCTAGAGCATTGGTATTGGTTTAAAATTATATAAGAGTGTACCGGTAGTATATTAAATTCTAGAACTTGTTTTTGCGATTCATCCCGTGACCGCTAGTGAGACCGCATTAGTGTGATTATAATTTTCTAAATGATAAGAGGCACTAGGATAAACCTTATTTTAAACCTGTAATTTTTATTATGGCCACCTCAATCATATAACTATCCCAGACCCTTGCTATGCACTCATTTTTAGTGCAAGATACCCTTAGTACACCTCTCCGAGCCTATCCTTTTCGCGGTTCTCGTAATTTTCTGGTGAATTCCGAATTATTAATGAAGAGCATTGTTTACACCCACACCAAATGTTACACCCAAATCGCCTTAGCCTTTCTTGTATGTACTCGCTTTTAGTACATTTTTGTTATCACATTTGTAAACCCAGTTAATTATTTGCTTGAGTACATGGTTGCTAAGTCGAGTCTTTTATTAGTGTATACAGTTTTGGGACGATTGAGATTCATGATAGATTTTATTTTATGTAGAAATGGGGAAGAAAGTCAAAATTATTACCCCTATATGTGCTTAATACGCTCCATGTTTGTTGATCCTTTCAATTCGGGTCATTAGATTAGTTAATGCCATTGAGTATTAAAAACTCAAGTATAGGGGTACGTCTATAAACCCCAAGTCATGAATTATTATGTTTCAGCAGATGACAGGGCAAAAGTGTACAAAAAATAGAAAAAAGTGAATAGAAAAAAAAGAGAAAAAGAAAAAGAAAAACAATATAGAAAAAGAAAGAAAAAAATATGTACGGGTTGCCATATTGCTTATGTTTATGTTTTTGTTTAAGAAAGTGTCGAGAAAAGAAAAAGAAAGAGTTTGATGTAGAGTTTGTAGGTCTTTGTCCTAGTGTGGTCGAGTCTTGGCTTAACGCCTTCGCATGTATTCTTGTATATTAATTAACTCACCACCACCCAAATCCACCCCAAAGTCACCTAAATATATCCCATCCATTTCCGTTTCCGTTTCCATTTAACTTATGCCCAAACATCACAACCCTTTAAATACCTATTTGATAGTAATTCCTAGGTGCTTATGCCACAACGGTGGAGGTTTGATCCTTTATCAAGCCTATGGTAATTTATATGCCATGACAGGTAATGAGTGTTAATTTTTCGTTTCCTATATTGTTATAAATCATTATACATCCGAGAGAAAGAGAGAATCCAAACACATGCGTGAGGTGATAGCATATAATTTCTGTGCTTTTAATTACAAGGTCTTATTGGTTGTGCCATGAATTATCCTTGAAGAGTAAGTTAAATGCCCCCGATATTGCTATTGTCTAGGTAGAAAAGCCAATTTGCTTGAGGAGAAGCAAATCCCAAGTTTAGAGGCATTTGATGAGGTGTCATTTTATACACTTTTTTCGGGGTTATTTAACCCCCTAAATCATGTAAATATTGTAGAAACTAAAAGGGGGGGGGGGGGGAGGGGTTGAATAGTTTTACCGTTTTAAAAAGTAATACTTATATTATCTACTTATGTGAAATCAAGAGATATATACAAGTGTATATGATAGCGACGTAATAAATAAATAAGTAAATGCAAAATATAAATAAGTAAAGATAGGAAAGATTAAACTGATGACACAATGATTTATAGTGGTTCGGCTACGAAGCTCCTTTTCGCCCTACTCCACTCTCCAAGTACCCCACTTGAGAGTTTTCTTCACTATGTCAACAAGCTCCTTTTAGGCAGAGAAAACCATACACGTCGCTTACACTCTTTCCGGTACTAAGCTAAATATTAAGTTCTACTTCAAGATAGAACCCATCTAAAACACTATGTATTTTAAGGCCTAAAATACTAACCTATCATACACATATGATATACACAACTCACAATACACAACTCACAACACACAACACAAGAGATACAAGATAGATAGATTTCACAAATGTGATGACACAACTAGACTAATAACACTTAAAGCTTCACGTCTTCGTTAGTGTTCTTTACTAAAGAATTTGATCACTTGTAATGGATTATGAAACAAGTATAATGATCAAAGAATCTATGAAAATGAAAAGATAGAAAGAAAATTATTGGAAAGATAGTTTAAAATGAAGACGCGAGGTTGGTATTTATAACCAACATTTGAAATTAAAAGCTGGTACAAATAGTTGGACGCATGGATCCAAGGATCCACCATTCTCTGGATTCGTTTTTTGGTTTTGCTGGATCAGTGAGATGTAGCTGGGAGAATTTTTGTCTTTTTGTGCTTAACCCTAAATTTTAACAAAATATTCTTATGTACTAAAACATCAGATTTATTAGATTCTTCTAGAAAGAAAATATTTCCTTACATAAATTAGGAAAGATTTTCTAGATTTGAGAAGATTTAGAAAGATTGTTTTCACTTATTGCGTTTAAAACCTATTTTGTATTAGGGTAATTAACTAGCTTATAATTAATCATGTGTTTACTTAAAGTTATTTGATTAGAAAGGTTTATGCAAATGATTAAGTTTAAGTGCAATAGAAAATATTTTTCTTTGATCATTAACTACGTTTAATCATGCCATGTTCATACCTTAAGTGACTTGTCGTCATCAAGTAAACTTACGACTAAATAATTTTTTTACGTAAACTTTTACGTAGTATGACATTATATTTGTCGTTATCAAAACATGAAGATCATTAAATATAAATATCGTTTTTACGCGAATATTTGTATTAACAATCTCCCCCTTTTTGATGATGACAAAACATAAACTCATATGCACTAAAAGTTACTAAATAAGTATTTAGTGGTTGAGTTTATAAATCTTCTCCCCCTTTTTGTCGAAGCAAAAAGTGTTGTAGAGGCGCGGCTTGCAAGTCATAATTTGGTGAATGCTAAGTTACTTCATGACGAATGCAAAGTAAAAATAAAGAGGAATTAGCAAATGCTCCCCCTCGGTGTATGCTCCTCCTTGCTTGGGGCACCAAGGAATCGAGCTATGGAGGCGTGCTATAAAACAAAGTTAGTAGACAAGCAAATATATATAGCAACAACACATGCATATATATAAGCAATAAACAACCACCAATCATCACAACACAACAATTAATAATGATAATTTCATTATAAGGGAAAAAACATAAAATTAGGCATTTAGCCAAAACAAACTAAAAAAAATAATCTAAATCTTGGAATAAAATATTGATAATGCCTAAATTATACATGTTTTTGGTGGCGTTATTTATACATATTTTATCATTTCTCGTGAACTTTCGATACTTAATAGCATGAAATACTTGCAGGTTCACTTGAAGACATCCCGAGCTCAAATAAAACAATGATCAAGTACTTATACACTTCGGAAATCAAGATACAATAAAAGATAAAGTCTCAAGATAAAAAGTGCAAATGTGTGCCGCACTTACCCCATGTACACCGCACTTCTCCTCAAAGTCAAAGAACTACAAGCCTGGTCAAAATAGTGCATTAATTCCCCAAGTACGCCGCACAAAGTATTTTGTGCGCCGCACTTCCCATCTGGCTACGCAAATAAATAAAGTCATTAAATACAATCGCATTAACACATCATGTGAGCCGCATAAATTATTTTGTGCGCCGCACTTCTACCCAAAAATCAGCCTATAAATAGAGCTAAAATTCTCACACATTTTCATCAATCAAATCAAATCATTCCCTTCATACTCATCATCTCATATCACACACAATCCTTTTCCCTTATGATGTTCTAAACCTTCCCAACCTTTTCCTAAGCCATAAACACCATACCTTTTGAAGATTCAAGATCAAACAACCAAGAACAAAGAAGAATATCATCTTAGTTTATTGAAATAATGAAGTTTATTGTTGAATCAAGTTATGTTATGAACTACATAGCCATAAGAGGCTAATTCTCTCATGACTACTCGGTGAAGTTATGATAATAAATGAGTGTTTGGTATGATCGTGATCTCATTAATCTCAAGCTTATGTTGCAACCTTATTATGTCTTATCTTGTCGGTTTTACTTATCAACTTAGATTATATAATCGTATCGGTATAGGTCGAAAGCCCCGTTATGATCTATATGGTTTTAAAGATTTTTCGTAAATTGATAAACAAAATAAGCTTTGATATAATAAGTAACTAGATCATTTGAGTGACACATTTGGTCTAGCCAACTAAATATAAGTCTTAAGTTAATTAAGTTAATTAGTGAAAATGTTTTCTGACGAGAAATCCTTTTTATAAGTTAAGGTTCCATCTTTGAGGTCTAAATCATTACCATTACTTATAAATTATTTTCAACTATCCGAGTAGTCATCCTTATTATCACTGGGTAAAACAAAAGTTATTTTCAAAATTGTTAAAGTCTATTTTCTTTCTGATTATTTGAATACTGCTCAAATCCCTGTGGATGACCTGGTCTTACCTAAAAAAGATTATACTACATACGTGGGTTATACTTTTACCCGTGTGTTTCCCTATAATAAAATTAGTTTTTTCAGTCATTATAAATTAAAAGCTTTTAAAACACATCAAAGGTTTTGGCGCCGTTGCTGGGGATTTTTAAGATGCTCTGTAGTCAACTCTGGAAAATTATTTTAACTCCTCCTCTTTTTTAAAAATCCCTGTACAGTTTTCTGGCACACTGACCCACACAGATTCTCCCTTGGATGCATACACGTGCTTCCAATTCTGAACTTGTTAAAGCGTTACGTGAACCTAAACGTACTTTGAATCGAAGACTTCATCGATGAAACAGAAGAGTTCCATTTGAACAAAGAAACAATCCACCTCAACACCTGAGAATTGCCTATCCGCCAATTCTCAACATCAATTACTTTCATCACTTCTTTAATATTCTTTGAAATTCTAATCCAATGGATGATGAACCCATGTAGGCTACCGACCGTGTTGTCGCTCGGACTCCCGGTTCTGCAATTACTATTCCTGAAACCACAAACGAATTTGCCATTAAAGGTAACCACTTGACTCTCGTCAAAGGAAACCAATTTGATGGTAGAACCAAAACCGATCCTAACAAACACATTCACGAATTCCTCAGGATTTATAATATGTTTAAATACAGAGATACCGAGAATGAAGTTGTCCGCCTAATGATGTTTCCCCTATCACTCACTGGAGAAGCAAAAACATGGCTGGACGAACTCAACGAAGGAACTATCAAAACCTGGGATGAATTTTGAAATGCTTTCATTAGCCAATTCTTCCCCCAGCTCTTTTCGACCAACTCCTCGGAGAAATCCGTGCCTTTTCCCAACATGAAAACGAATCTCTAACCGATTCTTGGCTTCGTATGAAGGAAATGCTCAGAAATTGCCATGATCATAATCTGTCCAAAGGCAATATTATCAAAATCTTTTACCATGGTCTCAACAAAATAACCCAAGAAGTTCTAAATGCCGCATCCAGTGGTATTTTCCTCTATAAAACACCAAATCAAGCTTATCAGCTTCTCGATGATAAAGTCTTACTCAAGCTCGACTAGGCTAAAAATAAAAAAACCAAATCATCTCTTAAAAAAAAACTGTTGCTTTTGCCGCTGAAGGTAGCAGTAATTCCGACACTAACAAAATTATGGCCTGAATGGATGCCATGACCATAAAATGGATGCTCAGTACAAAGAACTCCAATCTCGTGCAAAACAAACAACACCCGATCTTGACGATGATGACATACCCATGTCTCGTGAAGAAGAGGTTAAATTCATCCAAACTTTCTGTAAGACTCATTTTTACAATGATTACCGCGACCGAAACTTGAATCGTGATAATTGACGTTCAAGTGGACATAATGATTACAATCGAGACAACTATCGATCCAACATCGATGATAAATCCTACGATCTTTAAAGACAATTCAACGATTTCATGAAATCTTAGCAATCAACCAACGCTTTTGTCAAAGATACATTCATGGACCTCAAAACTAAACTCAAAACAGTAGCAAAAAATCATCAAGCTTCAATCCAAAACCTTGAAACTAAGTTCGACAGACTCGCTGACAAGCAATCTGGCTGACCTTCTAGATCTTTTCCGAGCAACACTCAACCAAACCCACGAGGTAACAACTCGAAAGCCTATCAACCACCGTAATCTCGTAATGAGCATGTAAATACCATATTTACAAGAAGTAGTAAATCCTATGATCCACCAGTTAACCCAAATGATCAACAAAACAATTCTAAAATCCCTATCAACTTCGATAGCGATGATGACGACGATGAACCTACACCACAACCAAAAACTCAAACTCCGAAACCAGTCAAAGAAACACCGTTACCCAAACCATACAAACCAAAAATCCCATATCCTCAACGCCTTAGAAAAGAAAAAATGGAGGCCCAACACGGAAAACTCCTCCACATGATCTGAGCCATCCGAATAACGTTCCTATTGTCAACGTCTTAGCCGGAATGCCCAACTATGGAAATTTCTCAAAGAACTCAAAAGCAACAAACACAAAATTGAACAAATTTCTGCCGCTTTTCTAAGTGATGAAAGTTTAGCAATGATTCAAAATAAAGTTCCCCACCAAACTACAAACTTGAGAAAAAACCCGGAAGTTCCATTTTCCATGTAACTTTAATAAAACTTTCTCCTGTAATGCTCTAGCCGACCTTGGTGCCATTATTAACCTTATACCATATTCCTTATATGCGAAACTATCTCTTGAAACTCTTAAACCTACTAAAATGAGCATAAGATTAGCGGACAGATCATTCCAATACCCTGTTGAAATAGCTGAAAATATGCTCGTTGAAGTTGGTAAATTCACCTTCCCTGTCGATTTCGTTATTCTCAAAATGGAAGAAGATAGCAAAGTTCCTCTCATTTTAGAACGACCCTTCCTTCACACTGCTGATGCAATAACTCGAGTTAAACAGAAACAACTCAGTCTTGGAGTTGGAACCGAACAAATGACCTTTAATATTGATTCTACCATTAAACACTCTTATTCGAATAATGATACCTGTTTTAGCACCGATGTTATCGATGAAATCTTTGAAGAAGATTTCGACGCTCTTCTTAACGAAGGAAGTAAAATCCTCCATTCCATCGAAGGAACCATTCTCGAAGAAGAAATATTTTTTGAATTCGATAAATTCATAGCAATGACTGCCGATGAAAACTATGACTCTGAATCCGACACAGAAGAACCACCATTCGAGAAAATCACCATCAACACGGATTATAAAATCAAAACATCTCTCGAAGAACCTCCTACAGATCTCGAACTCAAACCTCTTCCTGATAACTTGGAATATGTATTTTTGGAAGAACCCTCTTTTCTTCCTGTAATCATATCAGCTCAACTTTCTGCTCAAAACAAAAGCAAGCTTCTATCCGTCCTTAAAAAGCATAAGGAAGCATTTGCCTGTAAAACAACAGATACTCCTCGTATCTACCCATCTTTCTGCAAGCATATGATACAACTTTTGGATGATAAAAAAACAATTGTCCAAAACTAAAGAAGGTTAAATCCAAATATGCAAGAAGTTGTTAAGAAAGAAATTGTGAAACTCTTGGATACCGGTATTATTTACCTAATTACCGATAGTCCTTGGGTTAGTATTATTCACTGTGTACCAAAGAAAGGCGATATCACAGTAGTCACAAACAAAAATGATGAACTTGTCCCAACAAGAACCGTTACGGGTTGGCGATAATGCATCGATTATCGTAAACTCAATAAAGCAACCGCAAAAGATCATTTTCCTTTACCGTTTATGGATCAAATGTTGGAAAGACTCGCATGAAATAAATAATCATGTTTCCTCGATGGTTTTTCTGGATATTTTCAAATTCCTATCGATCCTAATGATCAAGAAAAAACAACATTCACATGTCCTTTCGGTACATACGCTTATAGGCGAATGCCTTTCGGATTATGTAATGCTCCAGCCACATTTCAAAGGTGCATGTTAGCAATCTTTCATGATATGATTGAAGAATCCGTCGAAGTATTCATGGATGATTTCTCCGTCTTTGGAAACTCTTTTGACAAATGCCTAAATAATCTCGATAAGATGCTCTAGCGTTGTAAAGATGCTCATCTTGTCCAAAGAATGAATTGTGCTTGGACACAAGGTGTCCGGCGCAGGACTTGAAGTCGACAAGGCAAAAATCAACGTAATCTCAAAACTTCCACCCCCAACTAACATCAAATGTGTTAGAAGCTTTTTAGGACATGCCGGTTTTTATCGAAGATTTATAAAAGATTTCTCAAAAATTGTCCGACCTATAACTAAGCTGCTTGAAAAAGATACTACGTTCGAATTCAATGATGAATGTCAAAAAGCATTCGAATTATTAAAAGAGAAACTCACATGTGCTCCTCTGATCGTAAGCCCAAACTAGAATCTTCCGTTTGAACTTATGTGTGATGCAAGTGATTTCGCAGTCGAAGCTGTCTTAGGTCAAAAAGATGGTAAAAACATTCATCTAATCTACTTCGTAAGCAAAACTCTCAATCCAGCTCAACAAAAATACACCGTAACCGAGAAAGAACTTATGGCTGTAGTTTTTTCATTTGACAAATTTAGATCCTATCTTATACTATCAAAAATTATTGTTCACACTGATCACTCAACTCTTAAACATCTATTTAAAAACAAGACGCAAAACCCCGTCTTATTCGATGGATTATACTCCTACAAGAATTCAATATAAAGATTAAAGATAAAAAAAGGTACAAAAGATGTTGTTGCCGATCACTTATTTAGGATTGACAATAACGAGTCAAGTGATGACAGTAAGGTTGACGACAACTTTCTTGGAGAAACCCTTATGGAAATTAACACCAGAAATGAACCATGGTTCTTAGACTTTGCAAACTATTTGGTTGGTGATATTATACCAAAAGGAATGATGTACCAACAAAAGAACAAATTCTTCTCTAACCTCAAATACTATTTTTGGGAAGAACCCTATCTTTTCAAAGTGTGTTCTAATGGTATGATCAGACGCTATGTATCTGGACCAGAAACCCAAACCATTTTAGATCAATGTCACCACGGACTAACCGGTAGACATTATGGACCGAATGTAACCGCTAAAAAGGTCATAGATTCAGGATTTTACTGGCCAACAATCATAAAAGAAGCTCATACTCTAGTTCAACTTTGCAAAGCATGCCAAAAAATGAGAAATAAATCAAAACGTGATGAGATGCCCTTAAACAACATTCAAGTGTGTGAAATTTTTGATATTTGGGGTATCAACTTTATGGGACCATTCCTAAAATCACATAAGCTTGAATACATTCTTGTTGCTATCGATTACGTATCTAAATGGGCCGAAGCTCAGGCTTTACCAACTAATGATCCCCGAGTTGTTATTACTTTTCTAAAGAAACTATTCTGCCGATTCGGAATGCCCAAAGCTCTAATAAGCGACCGAGGTACTCACTTCTGTAACAAGATAATGGAAAAGACTATGAAGAGATATGGAGTTAATCACCATTTCTCTACATCATACCACCCTCAAACAAGTGGTCAAGTTGAAAATACAAACAGAGCCCTTAAAAGAATTCTTGAAAAGACTGTTAAAGACAATACTGCTATTTGGTCAAGAAAACTTGATGATGCTCTATGGGCTTTTCGTACTACTTACAAAACACCAACCGGTACAACACCATACAAACTCATATATGGAAAAAAATGTCACCTGCCATTTGAAATTAAACATCGTGCATACTGGGCACTTAAGAATTGTAATCCAGATCTCATCGCTGTTGGTGAGAAAATAATGTTTCAGTTACACGAATTAGATGAACTTAGACATCAAGCCTATAAAAACTCTCGACTGTATAAGGCAAGAACCAAAGTCTGGCACGATAGGAAACTAAGAATGAGAAAAGAATTCAAACATGGAAACAAGGTTCTGTTTTTTCACTCAAAGCATAAATTCAAACAGCCAAAACTCCGATCTCTCTGGTTAGGACCATACGTGGTGAAACATCAATATCCATCCGGATATGTTAAATTATATGGAAAAGATATGTGACAACCATGGTTTGAGCAGGGTAGCTTATACCTTTAGACTTTAGCTTTTGCTCGTTTTATGTGATTTTTGAGTGTTTCGTGGTCGT
>BQNB010172637.1:0-13443 GCA_026074375.1 Tanacetum coccineum
GAGTCATGAGCGTTATGGAATTATTATCCGGATTTATTATGATCGTGAAGTGGTGAAATTTTACACCTTTATTCGTTTTAGTTTATGTTAAAAAAATCGAAAAAATATAAAAATACAAAAAATGTAAGAGAGACAAAAAAGAGAGGATTGTGAGATAATCGCTTCGTCTAAACTTAACTGATTTTATTTTATGAAATGATCGATTATTCGTTGGTACGTGCTATAAACCAATAATGTAAAGTTTTGTTGTATATTATTTTAAGTTGGTCATAAAATTAACCAACTATGTATTTTTGTATCAAGTGGTAGATATCTCCACTATTATTGTACTATATTATGGATGATTGGGAATTGGTTGTTACGGGAACGCCAACTTGGTTTGTTTTTATTGATCATTAAGGATGATGATTAAGACATCTTTGAGTCTAATTTGTGTCTACCAAACAAAGCGCGAGTTTCCATGTTAAAGCGTGAGTTAGTCGGTGATTTGTGTCTTTTCAAGGTTGTGGTCGGTAAAGTAGCTAGCAACACTTTTGTTTATTGGTTGGACTTAATCTATCTGTTTTGTTATTTTATTTTACACCAATTATAAATGTTTCCGGTGCCTAATCCCTACCTTATATCGTTCTTCATCCTAACATTTAGTTTGCTCGAATAAGGGAGTGAGCAATCACATGTGTCTCATTCATGGATTTGAATGTGTATGTGTGGTTTTGTCCCCTTTGTTGGTATAATACTATTGGTAAAGATTACTTAATCCTAATTTAGCATATTCGAGTTAAGGAGTGAGCAATTACAAGTGTCGCGATCATAGATTTAGGCGTGCATTTATGGTTTTGTCGCCTTTTCTGGAATATTGGTATCGATAGAGATTAAAAAGAATGATCAACCCTTAAGCCTTATCGTATTCACCCAATTTACCTTTCTAGACTGGTTACTCCTTAGCTTTAGTGGTGGAGATGTGTGTCTTTGCCAAACTTATAATATAATACTCGTCGTGACTGAGCAATTGAACGAACTACTAAATGTTACCACATAGATTAGTTGAGTGATTTGAGTGATTTCGTTTCCTATTTCATGAGGTGTTTGGTTGCGCGCTAGTAATTGAATAAGAATGCTTAAAGGAAAAATCCTAGACATTCGTTTTGGATACATTTTCATAAGTTAATTCTAAAGTCTACTTGAGGACAAGTAGGATTCAAGTGGGGGGATATCTGATGACATCAAATAACGTTACATTATTGGCATGATTTATCCCATTTATTGCTCGTTTTATATTGTTTTATATAAGATTTGATACTTAATCGCATATTTGTATGAATCTCATATATTATCGAGCATTTGGCGAAAGATGGATAAAAGAACGTGTTTTGGAGCATAAATGATAAATTCAAGAAGTCTACTGATTCTGACACCAATACGCCGTATCATTCTAGACAAATACGCCGTATCATTCTAGACAAATACGCCGTATCCCAAGACTTAGACGAATCCAATACCATTTGATGAATACATCGTATCCACAACAACAGATACGCTGTATAAGATACTTTGGTCAACATTCAGAAGAAGCATACACGAGTTTCCATCTAATACGTTTATATCCCGTATTCAATGACGTATAAATGAATATTCTAGAATAAAATAATCATGGAGCCCACTCCAAGTTACCTCAATACGCCGTATCGGATCCTTCCAATACGGCGTATCGATCTGTTTTCAGAGCCTATAATAAATAGAAAACCTAAAACTCGGTTTTCAGTATGCAAGACCATCAAGTACGATCTACAGACGATTTTAGAAGCCAAGAAGGTCCTGCAAGTGCCTCAAGTCAATAGGAAAACTCTTGTAATCTCTATACTCCGTTATAAGCGTTTGATTAGCATAACGTTTGCTTATATTAATCATTCGTCTATGATACTGTTGTTTGTTAACAATGACTATGGGCTAATACCTTTAGGTATTAGCCATGTTTATGATAATTTAATGTTTGGTTTGGTTATATTGATTGTTTACCTTTTCATTGCATGTTGATTATGTTTATCACTTCATATCTGTTTATGTTTCGATTATGTATTATTTGTCATTCAACTGGATCTAGGATTGCGTGCGTGAACTAGAGTCTAGGATAAATACCAAGTACAGCTTATCTATGTAACTCTAGATTAATAGGACTACAAATTTATGCCCCTGTTCTTCCCTTGATTAAGTGAATAGGTAAACTAAGTAGTGACTTAGGATTACACATAACATTCTATTTTCCTTGGGTAAGTGCTCAGACTGTGGACTACCAGTATATAGATAACAATCGGACATAAGTGGGTAAAGCCTCAATGAGTTAGGTTTTAATATTCACCAATATTGTCTCCTAGTAGATTATAATCAACGATGTGAGCTTTATGCGGGTTTGGTTAATTATGACAGGATTAACTAAAATACAAACCTAGAGTTCAGGGAGATGACCCACCTAAACTTATGATAACATCAAATAATTAATTACTTTTATATTCAATTCCTCGCTTTATTGCCTAACTTTATATCATTTTTATATGAATTCGGTACTTAATTCATTTATTTGGCGAATTCAGGTAGTTAGAGGCGTTGGAACGGAAAAGATGCAGAATAACGGCGTTTACATCAAAATCCGCATTATGGAAGAATTACGGCATAATTACGGATTACGTCGTAATATTATATGTTTAGAAAACTTTATGGTGTAACGTCCTGCAGGAGTTACGCCGTAATAAATTATTAATTTATGTAGATTTGGTGCTGACGAGGCATTACGGCGTAACATTCTGAAAGAGTTACGCCGTAAAATATTTATTGAAGATAATTATGCTGACTAAGGGTTATGGCGTAACGTAATGATAAAAGTACGCCGTAACATATTTTTTACACTACAAGATAAAATGTTGCGTCAGAAGGTTTACGGCGTAACGTGGACGATGCCATTACGCCGTAAAGTCGAGTCATCAGAGGGGCCATATGTGCACAAATCTCATGAAGTTTCATGAATTAATTAAAGACTACATGGAAGATGAGGGGGCAAACTCGTACAAACACCAAAGTTCCTAATAACTATATATATGGGTCATACGTACATAATAGAGCATTCAATTCCAATCGGTGGTAGAGCCGACCATTAGAAAAAGGAAGAAAAGCTGTACGTAGTAGGTTATAGGGCAAACCTTCGGGGTTTGCCATGGCATTCGACTAGGGCACGCCAAGTTACCCCAATACGCCGTATCGGACCCCTCCAATACGGTATATCAACCTGTTTTCATAGCCTATACATAGAAAACCTAAAATTCGGTTTTCAGAAGGCATTAGAATCTCTTAACCACCAAGTACGATCTACAGACGATTTTAGAAGCAAGAAGGTCCTGCAAGTGCCACAATTCAATAAGAAAACTCTTGTAATCTCTATACTCCGCTATAAGTGTTCAGTTAGGATAACGTTTTGTTTATTTTAATCCTTCGTCTATGATACTGCGTATTGTTACAATGACTATGGGCTAATACCTATAGGTATTAGCCATGTTTATGATAATTTGTTGTTTTGATTGTTTATATCGATTGTTTACTCTTTCGTTGCATGTTTATTATGTTTATCACTTCATATTTGTTTATGCTTTGATTATGTTTTATTTATCATTCAACTAGATCTATGATTACAGATATGTAGACTAGAGTCTGGAATAAATACTACATACAACTTATATATGTGACTCTGGATTAATAGGACTACAAATTTATGCCCTTGTTTCTACCCTTGGTTAAGTGAATAGGTAAACTAAGTGGTGACTTAGGATTACACATAACATTCTATTTCCTTGGGAAGTGCTCGGACCGTGGACTACCAGCATATAGATAACAATTGGACATAAGTGGATAAAGCCTCGATGAGCTAGGTTTTGATATTCACCAATGTCATCTCCTATATAGATTATAATCAACGGTGTGAGCTTCATGCGGGGTTGGTTAATTATGACAGGATTAACTGAAAAACAAACCTAGAGTTTAAGGAGAAGTCCTACCTAAGCTTAGGAATGATATAACACCAACGAAGTAATACAATCATTGCACTCATAAACAATTCCTACATTTTATTAGATTAAACTGGCTAATACGTTTTCTTTACATTAATGCTTGACCGCTTTTTATCATTTGTTTATCTGCTTGTATGTGTTAATTGTCTTATTAGTTTAGATTAAACCAAAACTCGTGCCAGTCTCTCAGGCTGAACCCCCCCTCTTTGCGTTAGTTTATGTTTAATTAGGATTGATTATAACTAACCTAGATAACTAAAATACCAATAGAATTAAGTATTAACACTCACTCTTAGTGATCGACACCCTACTTTCCAACGAACCTACAATTGATCGGGTATACTGCCCGTTAGTGTTAGTTAATAGGTAAAGTCGGCAAAATATAAATAATAAAACTTGATAAATAAATTACCTACATACAACGACACATCAATGATCTACAAACTCATAGCCTTGTTGAGCTTGACTTACTGATTTGAAATACTACCCGATAGTATATGAGCTTTACTTAATTTCTAGATTTCTGGAAATACTATCACTCAAGTATTTCTCTTTTATTGATCTTGTTGATTTTTAGACTTATATATATATTTTATATTTTATTATATATTATATATATTTATAGTGTAAACATCACCAATCAAGAATCTTATTATTAAATTTGGTAAAAATGTTCTTCATGTCATCGCCATGACTTCTTTGATTAAATTTAATATAATAGATCTTTTGATAATCAAAGACCCATGTTACTTTGAACCTCCATCTCAGATGGATTGCATCAAAATTCATGCTTTAAAGCTTCTACAAACATTTTCTTTACTTCAACGGTTCTATTTAAAGAGCCCATAAAGTATGATCACTTTTTGATCAGACCAAATAGATTTTTTATTTTTCACAAACATATATTTGGGATAATCTTTAAGTTTTTTAAAACTTATAAGTTTACAGGTTTTAAAATAGTAATTGCCAGATATATTTAATTTCAAAAAAGTTAAATGATTTTATAAACCTACAAATAGTAAATTAAAGTTTAAAAAAAGCCCTATACGGACCAACATCCAATTTTGAAATTACAAAAATTTAAATAGTTTTAAATCCTATATCCCAAAATTGATGCACGATCTTAGCCGTCGTCTTCTATAAATACTTCACGCATGCGTTGAAGATTCAGCTTCGTCTTCTTTAGAGCTTGATGTTGTACCGCAATCATCAGCTACAAGGCGTGCCTTCCTCCTAAAGCTCTACAATAAAATTGTAAGCGTCAATTAAATTCCACAATAGTTAATTAATGAAGGAAACAATCTATAAAATATAGATACCTCTTTCTTTCTTGGCGATTTCAGGTCGCGCATGTACTCGAAACATTTCTCAATCTTACGCCAAGGCTTTTGGCAATAACAACACTTGGGAAACGTCGTTCTCTTCTTGGTTACTGGTTCAAAAAAGAACCCCTCAATCCTTCCAGTAACCTGCTCTTCATTCTCCTCATTATCGGCCTTACGCTTATTTGTTTTGTCAGGTTTGACACTAAGGTCATCCTCAGTTTACATACCAACTCTTAAAGCTCCATTAGTGTTGGCTCTTTTCAAGTCTTCATAAATTCGAATAAGTAAGGATTATATTCTTTAGGTAGAGATTGCACAATACAAAATACTCTGAATGCCTCACTCGCATGATTACCAATCTTCCAGAGACGATTGATAAATCCCTCCATGACGGAAAAGTAAAACCTAGCGATGTGCCAGGACGCATGTGATAATAGCTTAACTCATATGTCACAGCGAACATCTCAGCATTCCTTAACTCGGGATGAATATCCCAAGGAGCCTTAGGTTTCCAGATGTTATGGACATGAGGTGACTCAGTCACTCTATCACCACGATAAATCAGGCGATAAGGCATTATCAATGTTTCATCAAACGGAATTTTATCGATGAAACTGTACCGTTCATGTCTTGACCGATTTTCCTAATCATAAGGATCAGAATGACGATGCATCATGTTGTAGTATGCCATCTACAGTTTTAATAAAGACAATCAGTGATTTAATCATTTTATCATAATAGCTACTAAACCCTATAATTTGGCATATTACACTAGGATACATATTATATCATTACAGCGCATTACGCTATGGCGTATCTACATTGTAATAGTTTTTACACCACCAATTGCCTCCTATAGACAACTCCTAGGGCTGAGACTCCGACAACAGTCGGGCATATTTAGTCTCCTGGCTGCCTTGGGTACGATGTGGGGTAATACCAATAGACCACACCATAAAAGCAAGTGGTACCACAATTCATTAAACTCTGCTATCGCATACGACCAATGAATCTAATAACCACCTCATCTCGCGTCAGCCATGTACCCACACACATTACGCTATGGCGAGCTGCCTGTAGGGTCTGAGCTAAGAGACTGTAACAAATATGGGTGGCGTACTAGTCTATGATTACCATAGGGTAAGACCTTTAACCCATCGATCAACCAGTCTTTTCTATTTATATCTAGTATTAAAATGATTTTCCACATAAAAATCATTTTACGTATGAACTATGCATGAATTCATACCACGATTTGTTAATTTTTATAAAGTAAATCCTTTTGTAATAAATTTCATCTAAACTCAGGTTTACCCTTCCTTAGCCTTTTTAGATAGGTTAGCTAATTGATAGACCTATTCATTTTATTACGCGAACTCGTTGTCAGAGACTAGTGCTTAAGTACACTCTTTCTTTTGACATGAATGTGATCTAACTAGCTATCTCAGGATGCATCACTAAAGCAAGTTCTAGAATCTAATACACTACTAGTACACTCAAGCATTTAAAATGAATGCTATGTAAGGCTTTCCTCACAATTAAGGAGTAAAATTTTGAGTGGTGAGGTTTTTGTACTAGTCATATAAGTCCTATCTAATGAGACGCTGTTAAAACTACAATGTCACTAGTAAATGCCATACAAAATTTTAAATTTCGACCAAATTTACCATCATAAACTACGTTTCAATATATTACACATATTTTTAAGGACAAAGGAAATGCAAATGAAAGACAGTTTCTAAGGCTTTCATTATCCTCTCTACACTTAGATTGAACATTGTCTCCAATGTTCTAAAAAATACCCATAAAACATGAAAAGGAAAAACAAGAAAGGTAAAAGAAACGGGTACACCCTAGGTTTTCTCGGTATGAAAGAAGAAACACGAGGGTAGAATAGTGATCACCGCTTCTGAGGCTTTACACCTAATATTGTGGGCAGAGCTAAAAATTTCAGCACCCTTTACCTAAAAAATGTATGGGCGTTGTCTCATTATGGCTTTTTTGTAGTTAGTTTAATTGTGGACACTTGCATCGTCCTTTGCTCTGCTGATGCTTTGCAGTTATGAACATTTAAAAATAATTTTTTCTTTTGATTTTATTGGGCGGTGATGAGGTTTTTCTGCATCTACACTTTACCATGACTGTGGTTTGCAAGCGTTTATATCTTGGCGGGGGCAACCACGCCTGTTATGTGGTTGCAGCATGATGGGTGTTTTAAAAGACTTATCATTTTGCAGATCCGAGCCTTACTTTTTTGTGTCATTGCACCGAGTACCATATTATGTTAGTTAATGGACTAGACTTTATTGACATCTTTCAATGTTTTGTCGCATAATTTTGTAAACTATTCTTTAATAAATTAACTTCGTTTGGTCTGTGAGTTTTAGAGTTTCATTCTACTTTTCATATGAATTATGCTTTGTAGCTGTTGGACCCTGATGAAGGAAGGATTGCTAGTTGAGTGAAACCGTTTGCTTGAGGTATGTTGCTAACTGTCTTTTTTATTTATATCATTTTTTGAGCTCTGTCGATTCGCTAGATCGTTGTTTCTTAATTTACCAAATTTGGTACACCATGTAAAAGTTGAGCCGATGCATAAAAGAAATTGTTCATGTTTTGTATATACAATCTACGATTAATATAAGATGCACATACTGATGTTGGTGTGCGAAGGGTGGGAAAAATAGGGAACAGTTTCTCTACGTGGCCTGCAAGTGGAGTTTCTGTTAAGATCCATGCAATTAGCGTAGAAAATCTTGATAGTTATTTCATGCATTACGACGTGAGAAAATCTCGATAGATTATTCTCGCCAGCCTTTTCACAATGACACTAGTGCGTCCAGCTGTATGCTTATCCTAAATACAAAATGTTCAATATCACAGGTGGACGTTTACTACTCTGCCTCTGTTTTATGGTTGCAGCCATGCATCGTGTTTAAAAGTGCTCACACATCATGTCGGATGCGAATGTCAACCTAAATCACGAGAGACTGATAAAATATGTGACATCGATGATGATAGTGATAGATGTATTTATTTTTTATAAGATAATTTTCACATTACTTTTTTTTGAAGCGACGATAAATCACGTGGCAATACCTATAATGGCATTTTTAAGGGGATCACACAGCTAAATTTATTCGTAATAATATACTCTAAGCAGTTATTTAAGAATTAATAAAACAAAGAAGGTCCATATTTTCTTCCGCCCTTATCCCTTGCCATGCGCAACACGTGTATGGAAAATGTGAAAGTCCGCCTGCAACTAATACTAGCACGCTTTCTCAAGTTGCATTTCGGATCAGCTTCATGTGAACATTATCGTCTAGGGAAAGCGTGGGAGAAAATAAGGACCTAGTTGTTTTCGTAAATCTTGAATAACTGCTTAGAGTATTTAATTTTGAGCGGGTTCAAGTGTATGATCTTTAAGCCGATTTGATATGTCACTTGAATTGCAAAAGAGGATGTCGTAAAAGTTAATTTGGTACAAATTCTTTTGCCACATCCTCTTCTACCAGTTTCCTCTTTTTTCAGCCTACTGATCAAGTTTTATGTATGATCGGTTATTCCCATCAAGCAGCAGCTTTTGACGAGAGCCCCGTTGAACGCTCCTACTGAATAGGAACACCTAATCTTATAGGAACCTTGAATAGGGTTGGAAAAGGAATATAACCTATAGATCATGTAAATACATGAAGTTGTTTGAAAGATGTGACAGTATGATGATAGTGCTAGATATATTTCTTTCTTGATAGAACAAATTCTTAAATGTATTCTTTTTAGCGTTTAACATTCAGATCGACACAAAGCCAATATTAGTGAAACAACGCACTTACAAAAAGATATACGAGAAGGAGTTCTATTAGTGATCTTGGTTCTTTGTTTATCTAAAACTAAAATATTAGAAAAAAATACGATCACCATAGCAAAGACGATTGATAAAAGGCGCGGGGCTAAAGAGACACGCGAAATAGACACCAATGTCGTAGAGCAATTCTTTTGGCAAATTTCTTTTGCCATATCCTCTTTTGTTCCCCAGCTTTCTTTATGTACGCTCATTATACATCAATAAGATCTAGACGGACTTAAAAATACGGGAAGCAATAATCCCATTCCACACTTTTTCTTAACAATGAGCGTTTAAATCAATGCAACGGCAATATCGGTGATAAAATGTCCTTAGTTAAAGAAAGATGAGAAAGAATAAGAGGACGTCGTTGAAGTAAATTCTTTTGCCATATCCTCTTTTCTTTCTCACCTCTCTTAAGTCCGCTTTACCACCGTTCTTGGCTTTTTGTTGATTTAAATGTTATTTACATTTCCGATACACATAATACTTCTGTAAACAAATACCTCGCCGTGAAACACGGGTATAAAAACCTCGGTTTTGATATACCTCGGGAAGCATCTATGTAATTTACTCTAATATTAAATGGGTTGATGGGTTTAGACCCCATCAACATAGGAGGGGCACCCCACCATAGATCAATTATTACCACTAATCATTATCATTTATTACATTTATATCATAATAATTATTACAACAATCATTAAACAATCACCATTATGATATTTATTGCTTTTGGCAATTAATTATTATTTAATTAATAAAGAGTAAGTAACTTTTAATTAATAAATGTATATTTTAACGTCACATATTTTGTTAAACAAACCGTATTTAATTAAATAAGTAACTTTTATTAAATTTAAGAGTAAAAAAAAGATGTATATCTCTAATGTCAAAAAAAGATGTAACTTTTATTATATAAGTAACTTTTATTAAAGAGACTGTAGTAAAAAAAGATGTAAATTATGTGCATGTCTTGTCAAGATCTAACTTTAATGTCACATATTTTGTTGTATCTCTAAAAAAGTGTATATTAAAAAAGATATATCTTTAAAAAAATGTATATCTCTAAAAGCTCACACACTTTTTCTAATTGTTATTACTTATTAGTATAGTATGTAAGAAATAATTTTATATCATATGTAATAGACAAATTTTATACTATACTACATTTATTTAGCACGTGAATACGTGATACTACTTGGAGTAAGTATGTACTAGTTGGGTGTTTAAACAATATACTACATGTAAGTATGTACTAATTAGTAATTTATTTAGTAATTAATTAAGGTGGTTAGATGTTATATTTTTTGATTGTTTCCAATGTAAAATTTTTACAAAAGTCAATTAGTATGATTTGACTGCACAAATAAACATGTTTGTATTATTTCAATAAAAAAAAGTTTGATTAGTCTATATTTAATAAGCTGACAAATAGGTCAAATGATCAAATGCTGGTCAACCCTGGGGTGCAAACCATAGGACCATATTAAATATGTTAAGGGTCATGGATAGTTTTCCTATAAATAGGAAACTATTTTTCCGGAGGCACAATTTCTCATTCCTTGATTTATGGTGAATGCATCTGACTTATATGGCACCAGAATTTATGATATACACTAGAGCATGTACATCATCAATACTTGCTTTACCCCACTTCTACAGAAAGAAAAAACTACAACAATTTGTTGAATAAAACCTAACTCTAATCCACACACTAAAAAGAAAGAATACATTATAAGAATCTGATCATCAACAGATATGCTAAACGCAATTATCTGAAGCCAATATACACATCTTTGCAAGTAACTAAATCACAAATATGAGAAAAATAATTAATTATATAAATGTAACAAAAAAGGGGTCGTTAGTTAACTTAACGAACGTTAAGCAAGAGAACAAAAAAAAGATAAATAGTAAAATGTAAGGGAGTGAATAGTAAAATGAATAGTGCCCACAAGTTACGTAAACAATCTTTGAAGCTATCAGTTCGTTGCAAAGTTAGTTCTTAATGGGCGTTAGTTAGCGGGCGTTAAGCAAGACGGCAAATTTTATTTTTTACGAAAATTGTTATTGGGGCTATCAAGTTACGAGTATAGTCCCTAAGATCATCCTTCCATTGCAAAGTTAGTCTTTAACGTAAAACCTCGCGTTTCGCAACGAAACGCGGATGCAAAACCTCGTTTAAAAAAATAGTGTAGGATGAGAACAAAGCGGTAATTTGAGTGTCACGTAGAGGTCATCTGAGCGAGATTACACATGGAGATCAAAGGTTAGGAGATGTGTAAAAAACATTTATACGTGTCACATAGTGGTAAATTATGTGAGATTAATTACACACAGAGATCAAAAGTTAAAACTATAAGGAGTCGTTTGGTTTATGACTTTTTAGTTCAAGTAATGGTTTCATTCTAATAAATAATTGTTTGGTTCAAGCTTTGGCAACAAAATGGGATTTAAGAAATAATAGATCGATCCAAGGTTTAGGGGTAGATTTTTGTAGTTGAAAACCAATATTGGTCCCCACACCTACATTCCCTCTTACAGTTTTTATATAAATTCATTATTTAAAAACAAAAAATGTCCTACTTTTTCTATAATAATTTATTTAACAATTATTAAAATAATATTTTTTAATAAAATATTACTTTTTTCTCTTACCTCATTTTCTTTCATTCTAAACCAAATCCAAATCTGATTCCAAATCCTTTTATAAACCAAACGGACCCTAAAACTTAAGTTATGATGTGGCAAAATATTAAATGCTTATGTGGCTTAATGCTAGCATATTTTCAAGCTTAAAAGAGGTTTCCATACAATATGTAGATATAGGGTATGTTTGGTGTAATGGGTTAGAAGTGAGGTTGGGGCTGGAGCTAAAGCTAGGGTTAGGGTTGAGGCTTATATTATAAGACGAGAGTTTGAAACTTATATTTTTATAAAGCTGTGTGGCGAATTAGTTGAAGTTGAAACTTATTAAGGTAAAATCAAAATAAAAATACATCAAATTGAATTCACATATATTTGTAGTTATTGCGTGATAATTTATTATATTTTGAAGGGTATTTAAGTAATTTGACTAATTATAAGCCCTCTTAAGCCCTTCTATATGGGCTTGGGTTTATAGCTGCTTGTGGCTTATAAAGCCTTCCATAAGCATGTGTGACAAACAAGACGTATTTTACAAGCTAACTTATTTTAAAAGTTCAAGCGTCTATAAGTCTTTGTAAGCCCCTTGCCAAACATACCCATACTATAAGACTATAGTAGTTATGTCGAGTCACTTTCCATCTTAGTAACAACTTTTTTTTCATTTACCTCTCTTTATATATATTTTTTTACTTTTCACTCCTAATGACTCACACCACTTCACCTTTCAACCCATTTTATTTATTTATTATACTATATGACATTTTTCCAAATTGAATGGTGAGCCGATAATGCAAAGAGACCGATTTTACAAAATGCAACAAACGAAGAGAAAAAGATAAAGCTAGAGTGATGGAACAGTGGTCGATTTGGTGATCCTTCAGCGTTGTTGGGTTTTGTAACATGTCAAGGGTGTCAAAAATAATATGTAATTAATATCAGATACTGTATCTCTATCTAGAGAGAGAAAGTGAGGTGAAATAAAGTCGTAGAGAGAGAGAAAGAAAAAAGACTTGGTTGTATTCCTTGTGCAAATAAAAGAACAAGAACACCCTCTTCACATGTAGAGAGGGGTATTTATAGTGTTTCCTAGACATATGATGCCTTAGGTTAGTTTTTTTTAGGTAAAAGGTTACCTCGGTAAAGTATATTTAAACCGAAAATGTTAAGTACAAATGGAATGTGGCTGAAATACTATATTAACCTCAAGCTAGCAGCTTGAAAAACACTTAAACCTAGTACTTATGACATGCCATAAGCACTTACATCTCTAGAAACAACTAACAATTGAAACTAGAACAATACGACTCATCTAAATCAGCTAGCCAAGAACAGCCGTGAAAGTAGACGAACTTCCACATATTTTTAAACTACGGAGTAAGTTAGTCGATTCATCATACACATTTTTAACATCTTCTTTACTTTCATCATCCAAGGCAGCATAAGAATTAGACATGGTGATAAGTATAAAATATATATAATATATAATTAAAATATAAAATATATAAATAAGTATAAAAATCAACAAGAGCAATGATACCGAGAAGTAGTATAGAATGTTCCCGGGTCG
>BQNB010172638.1:0-13443 GCA_026074375.1 Tanacetum coccineum
GAGATACAGTTTCATATGATCAGTTGTATGATTCCTTAGTGCAATTCGAACCACATGTTCAAGCATCCAAAGCAAAGAGAGCTTCCAGGAATCATGATCCATTAGCCCTAATTACTCATTCAAATGCTTCTTCATCACAATCTCATGCAAGTCCTTCTTATTCAAATTCACCACAACTATACTATGTCACACATCCTTCATCAGTTGTTGATTATGAAGAAGATTATCAAGGGGAGTTACAAGGGGTTTCTCAAGAAGACAAGCTTACAACTGTAATAATGTTATTAGCTCGAGCAATCACTCAAAAGTTCTCCACACCTACAAATAATCGTCTTCGTACTTTATCAAACACAAGAAATCAAGATGTGATTTAGGATGGTAGAGTTGACATACAAACCAAGAATGCAGGATATGGTGGAAATGGTAACAGGAATGCAGGAAGACAAAACAAGAATCAAGCATTTAATGCAGGAAATAGATCAACTTAGAATAATGAAAGTAATCAGATTATTCAACGTGCTTCACGAACTGAGTCAAATCTGGGAAAGGCAAATGTTCAATGTTATAACTGTAATGACAAAGGCCACTATGCTCGTGATTGTCAAAAACTAAGAGTTCGCGATGCAAAATATTTCAGAGAACAAATGTTGTTAGCTATGAAAGATGAAGCCGGAAGCAACCTCAACGATGAAGAGATTGATTTCATGCTCGATAATTCTTTTAGAGATGAAACATTGGAAGAGCTAACAGCTGTAGTAATCATGATGACACGCATTCAACCAGGTGATGACAACGTTGTGACTGAGCTAAACTACGATGCAAAGGCTGTCAATGAGGTAAATGCTTCATACAAGGTTCATGAACAAGCGACTCATGTGAAACGTAAAACTATTATTCACACATCTGATGATGATTAAATTGATTCTAATATCATATTTGATGATCCTTATGTGGAAATTAATGGTGGCACATCTGAACACAATTCAAATGCTCATGATCCATATCATGAAATTCAAATTCTAGCATACAATGTTCAAAGAGAAGCTGCAAATAAAAAACGACTAAACAATGAGCTTAGTAAGCAAAATAAGTTGCTACAAAAGGAGCTTGAGAAGTGTAAGGAACGGGTTAAAACATTTGAGTTAAAAATGTTTCATTGTTCAAAATATAAAGAACACGTGAAGAGTTGAAACATGAAATACGTGCTGATAAAGACACCATTGACAGAATTTTGAAAGAAAAAGATAAAACTGAAAGTGATTTTTTCAAAATTGAAAATGAAAAAATAATAATTCAACATGAAACTCAGTTAGCTAAAAAGGCTTTCAAAGAACGAGAAGATCGATATCTTGAAGATATTATTGATCTCGAGGAAAAACTGAGTTCTCATGATCGAATTGTTTATAAAATAGGTCAATCAATTCAAACCATTCACATGCTTGGAAAGACACCTAATAAAGTTTATGATCCTTTTCTAAAAGCTAGGTTGGGTTATCAAAATCCCAAACGTCTCAAGAAAGCCATTGTAGCACAACCAAAAATGTATCATAGTGCAATCCTTCAAAGTACTAAATTAAAAATTAATTCACCTGATTCTGAGGAAACTTTAGAGGACGCAGAAGAAAGTCGATTGAAAATGAGAAACAAAATGATTCAACTGGATTATGGAAAATTAATTGCTCTTTATGAAACATTTGTTCCTCAAAAAGACGCTTCTATTGAACAAACATATTTTTCAATTCCTTCTACTTCTAATGTATGTTCTGAGTCAACTGAACTGATGTCAGATTTTATAACACCCCCATTATGACAAATAGCAGCGGAAGCTAATCTGGGGTATTATTTCATAGTACAACAGTCATAATCATAGAAAATGACTCAAAAGAGTTTCTTACGTTTCTTATGTTCACACTTTCATATTAAGATGAGTTATCAAAATATTACATTTTCATATTTTTAGTCGTTTGATGAACAGTGGGTTTTACTGTTCTTAATAGTTTATAAATTTATTTTTATAGATTTTGTTATCGTAAAACCAGTAAATGTCGTATTTTATTCGTTATAACTTCGTTTTTAGTGATTCTTTCGAGTACGTCTTTGTTATTAGAAGTTTTATCAAATAAATGATGTTTTCAAAATGTTCATGTCTGAGATGAACAATAACTTTTATAAAAATAGTTTTATGAAAGTATTTATTATCATAAACTCGCGAAATTCATAACTCCTTCGTTATTGATTGAAAAATTACGATTCTTATTGTTTTGGGGAATTCTAAAAATGTGTACTATCTGATAAAAATAACCCACTTTATATATCAGAAGTATTTTGTAACTTTTTTTTATAAAATTTCTTTTATAAACCCGTTTATTATCGTATAACTTGTAAATTACGTATCTTTTTCGTTATCAATCGGTTTTTCGAGTTTCTTACCTTTTTGGAATCCTCATGGGATGTAGTATTTTATAAAAATATAAAATAAATACCTTTATTTTCGAATTAAAACAGAAAGTTTGGAAGTTTTTGATAAAAACATGTTTTAAACTTGATTTTGCACTTTTAAGCTTAATCACCTTGTTCCAAGTCCATTACAACACTCATTATCACATGTCATACATCCTTATGGTCTCTAGTCCATGATTAGTCCATATATTATCCAAAAATCACAAGATCCAAATGTGTACATACTTATATTTTCATGAACTTTCATAAGTACACTTTTTAGTTAACTTGATAATATAAACTTTTTATACATAATCCACAACATGTACAATAACAGTATATTCCATTATAACATGACAACAACATTCATATGAACATAAGAAAAGTATCAAACTCATAAACAAGTGTAAAATTCAATTTTTACAAGTAAACATGTTCTTAGATGAAGTGTAGTGATGAACAAAGTGATCTAAACCCTTGTTTAATAACAAAACCCTAGCTTCCACACTTAGAAAACCCTAAATACCAACCAAAAACCCATCCTTGCCTTTCTGTTTAACACTTGTAAACCTTAAACCAAACCTTCAAATCACCTTAGGTTATCTTAGATATCATGTTGGAATGTGTGTAAATATTACAATTAAAATTTTGTATGGATTTGGTGTGTGTTTGTGGAATGCCGTGGGTAGAGAGGGAGGAAAAGAGAGACTTGTGTGGTTTTCACCTTTAGAAATGAGTGTGTGTGTTTCTTTCTAAGTCTTACACTCTATATGTATTACCATGGACTAGTCAAAGATCACATGGAAAGTCTTGAGACACATTGAGGATTTTAGGGAAAGTCTTTGGTCAAAAAGACATAAGGCTTAATGAGTTGGTGATGTACATAATCAAGTTGCAATTTGTGATATTTTCTTGTGTTTTCTTCCATCTATATCCGGCCATAGGTACATATAGGTGATGATATTTAGTAAATTTTGGGTATTAGGTACAATTGTGGGTATTTGTTGAAGCGTAGAAAAGTTTTGGTGGTTCCGGGTATGCCTAAACGTATTTTATCGCGAAACGTAAACACTTTACGCAACCAATATAAATAAAATGAACAAAGTTAATAATTATCCTCAAAATAATTACTTAACACTTGCTTGATGCAAACATTTAATTATTTGATGCCCGTTTACATTAAACGATAATTTTTAGCTTACGCGATTTAACATAATGATTTTAATTTAAAAGCAAACGCGGACAATACTAAAAAGTAAATAGTGAATTAGACCTCGTATAATGACCCTAAAACACGAGGTGTTATAGTCTCTCCCCATTAACTGAGCCTTGTCCTCAAGGCTTAAGACGCGACACTTGGTGACGGTGCGGTCGTTGTGAAGATGTGTGGATATTTCTTCCGGAATTGGTCTTCACGTTCCCAAGTAAACTCAGGACCTCTCCTGGAGTTCCATCGAACCTTGATTATTGGAATGCGGCTTCACTTCAACCATTTAACTTCACGGTCCATCATTTCTACCGGCTCCTCAAAAAATTGAAGCTTATCATCGAAGTGAAGTCCATCCAACGAAACAGCTAATGGTTCATCGGCATAACACTTCTTCAAGTTGGATACATGAAACGTATTGTGAATCCTGCTTAGCTCTTCAGGAAGCTCAAGCTTGTATGCAACATCTCCAACCCTTTCCAACACCTTGAAAGGTCTAACATATCTGGGGTTTAGCTTCCCCTATTTGCCAAAATGTACGACCCCTTTCCAAGGCAAAACCTTATGTATAACCTTATCTCCAACTTGAAATTCCATTGGCTTACACTTTAAATCGGCGTAACTCTTTTGTCTATCACGTGCGACTTGCATCCTTTGCTTGATTTGGATGATCTTCTTTGTTGTTTCTTGAACTAATTCCGGTCCAGTGAGCTGCACTTGTCCATCCTCGGCCCAACACACACGTGAATGACACTTTCGATCGTAAAGTGCTTCAAATGGTGCAGCCTTAATGCTAGCGTGATAGCTATTGTTATATTAGAACTCGACTAATGGAAAATGGTTAACCCAACCCTTTCTAAAGTCGATCGCACAGGCAAGCAGCATATCCTCAAGAGTTTGAATAATCCTCTCGCTTTGTCTGTCAGTCTGCGGATGATATGCAGTACTCATGTCCAAGTTAGTACCCAAAGCTCTCTGAAGGGACTTCTAGAAGTTTGATGCGAATCTAGGGTCACGATCACAAATAATTGAGACAGGGATTCCATGCCTCATGACCACTTCCTTTAGGTACATTCTTGCTAGTTTCTCTAGGAGATCAGTTTTCCTTATCGGTACAAAGATTGCGAACTTAGTGAGTCGGTCGACAATCACCCAAATGGTGTTGTAGCCTTGTGACGACTTAGGAAGCTTCATGACAAAATCCATAGTGATGTTGTCCCACTTCCATTGAGGTATATCGGGTTGTACCAACAATCCTGATGGCCTTTGATGTTTTGCCTTGACCTTGGCACACGTCAGACATTTACTAACATAGGTGGCGATGTTGGCTTTCATATTGGGCCACCAATATAGCTTCTTCATGTCTTGATATATCTTGTCAGAACCCGGATGGATAGAATATTTTGACTTGTGGGACTCGTGCATAATCACTGTCCTCAAGTCACCATAACATGGTAACCAACTCCTGCCATTTAAGCATAGAGTTCCATCCGCACGAGGTTCCAACTTTTCTGTTCTAAGTTTCTCTAGATCCTTAGAATTTTCAATCAACATACCTCCAACATCTTCATTCATGATGTTCTCTGGTTTCCATGCTTCAGTTTGAGCATTAAAGATTTGCTTAGGAAGATTCAAACCAATAGTCATGACTAATATAACACTCCCATTTTTGACATATATTAGCGGAAGCTAATCTGGGGTATTATTTCATAGTACAACAGTCATAATCAAAGAAAATGACTCGAAAGAGACGTTTTTAAAAGATAAGTTATCATTCATTATTTCATTAAAGTTTTTACAAACAGAGGTCCCAAAATCTATATGAAAACATAAAGTTTGAATGATAACAGTTTAGCCATCTTCAAGTCCGTGCCACTCCGTGCCATTAGATGTTTAGTTACCTGAGATAAACATGGTAAAAAGGTTAACACAATGGTTGAGTGAAATTCATAGGTTTATAATAAATAGTGTGAATACAAGTCATCATAAGAGTGGGTTACGTTGTTATACACCCATAAGTGTAATAATTGCAATGAGTACAATTATTATGGAAAACAGTATTATTGCGTCTAAGCTCATGGCACTCAAACTGACTAGTGTGGTTTTTATATATATCATTAATGATATATATAAAGATAATGGCCCCTGTGTAGGTAATGGCCATATACCTTTGAGCTTCAAATATAGTGCGTTTGGTTACCTATTCGGCTAACACAAACGGGATTCGTCAATCCTAATAGATCTATTCACAATAAATCGCGTTCCACCTCGCAGTGACTAATGGTCCATGATGGTGGGGGTCTTTTGGCATAAAGGGACTTAGACAACAGATGCAATAATATATCAGGATAGCATTCATTTAGAAAACACTTGTATTCATGGTTTATAGCATGTATCCCCCTCACGGGTTTATGAAATAGAAGATTTAAAAGTGAGGCTATGAACTCACCTTAACAGTATAGGGAAATTTGATTGATGGCAAAAGTATATCAAGTGAAAGTAACGACTTCGTCACGCAACCTGAGGTGATATGTCAAGTCTTAGTGTGATAGTTTATATTTCAAAACTTCAAAAAGTTTAACGTATATCTTTGATTTATTATGGAAATATTATATCGCTGTTCGGGCAATCATAATCCAGAGGCCATGTAGTAATGTTTGAGGAGCCAAGGCACATTAAATCGTAAACCCATCAAGCTTGTCAAAACAAATACCCAAATGGAACCCCTCACATGAAATTCCCTAGTATCGTGATAGAATAGGATTTTAGGTTTTAAAAGCTAGCCGATGATAAATTACGTTTAATATATAACGTAATTAATTTAGAATACGTTGATCGTATAATAATAAACGATAAAATGTGACGAAGGTTTAATAAAATCGGGTTTTATAATATTTTTATATATTTTTATAGATTATATAAAAATATATTATTTTATATTTTCAAGAATATCAAATGGAAATAAATCCCTATGAATTATAATAAATACAAAAGTAAGTGCCCTTTATTCATATAAAATATATATAATTTAATCCTTCTGAAACAATTAAAACTTGGCAAGAAACAACCTTGTAGTTAAACTTTCATATAATTACAAAAATGGCCCCTTGGTTGTTAATTATTATCCAAAAGTTACCACAATAATACCCCTTGCAAAGAAAATAATTTACAAAACAAGTCCCAAATTACATGCAAGCTTATTTGAGGTACTAAAGAGATTTTGCAGGTTATAGTTTATCATAATAAGCTAAAATAAGTTAGGAATAATAGCTTTTACGAGCTTATAGCTTATTGAAAAAGGTTTACGAGTTTAAAAACATAAAACGGGTCGTTTGGTTTATAAAAATTAATCCAATGGGTTAAAGCTTTTAAGGCTTGATAAAATGTTTTTAGAAATGACTAATAAGCTTATAGGAATAGATTATAACAACAGCTTATAAGTTTAGCTTATAGATTTCAAGAAAACGAGTTATTAGGGTTTAATAGGGCTCGTTTGGTTTTAGAAATTAAAAACGAGTGAGTGTGAGCCTCAAGGCTTTTAACAAGGGTTCAAACATGATTATAAGATACTTATAAGAGTTTCAAAACAGAAAAATAGCTTATAGAACAAGGATTCGAGCTTACGGTTTGGAAAATGGGTCGAATGGGGTTTATTTGGTTCGTACGCCTAGAATTCGACTTCAAGACCTTCGTTTCTTGATTTCTTGGCTTCACTTCTGCACTTGGGACTTCTCTTCTTCCTTCTTGGCTGCTTAGAACTCCATTGATATGTTTATGTTTGAGTTTGAGGTGTGAGATTGAATGGTGAAGGGTGCGTCCTATTTATAGTGCAAAAACACCTTGGAGGCTAAGTTTGGAGGAGTAAGGACCAAGGTGAGGTGACTAAGAGCAGCTAGGGATGAAAAGGAATAGCTATGGTATGAGTATGCAAGGCTAGAAGCTAGCATGAAGATGTGAGGCTCTTGTTTAGCCGCGGCATAGAAGGGAGAACAAGGAGGTGATGAGGCCTTGGTGCCAAGGATAGTGAGTTAAGGAGCTTGTTAAGCAGCTTGAGACATATTAGCTTAGTCCTCGAAGGTGCTAGTTAGTGGTTTGAGTTTAAAATGGGTAAAAAGGAAAGAAAATGGGTCGTGGGTTCGAATGTAGTTAGGGTTAGGGTTGTAGGGTTTTTAATTCGTGTTAGGGTTAGGGCTTAGGATAGATTAAGGTTTAGGATTAAGTGTTAGGATTATGGTTTAGAATATATGCTTAAGGTTTAAGGTTAGGATTAATTTTAGGGTTTTTAGTTTTAAGGTTTAAGGTTTTAAAATGAAATTAGGGTTTTTAGGGTTTTTTTTTTAGTGTTTAGGGTTTTATAGATATTAGGTTTTAGAATGCTATAGGGGATTAGTTTTAGGGTTTAAAAGTCATGCATTAAGTGGCTTGTACCTTGTGGTTACAGTGTTTAAGAAAACCAAATGATTTGAGAATTGGTAAAATTGACCTAGTTTGACTTTCTTTATTATTGACTTGTTACATTGAGCTTTAGAAAGTTGTAACTTTCTTTAGAGGGAAACGATATTCAAATGTTGTGTATTATACTATGTACCATGCTTTAAGGTTTAACATTAATTTTATGTCTATACTTACATATAATTAGTTTGATGTAAACGTTAACGTTAATGTTGTTTTTTGATATAACATTTTGAAAAAGTACGTTAATGAATATTTACTTGGTAAATATGATATTTACATAAGTAGATGTTTACATGGATTAAACATAGATAGAGATGCATTGGTAGAAGTTTTGTGTGAGATCGTTTTACTAAGATGCCAGTTACGTTGCATAATAGATAAAGTAAAATTTTTCCGTATAAATAGGTGGTGTAATATAATAGATGAATATTACAGTGCATCTAATTTAATAGATGGATTATTACATTGATGAAAATTTGGGTTGTTATAGTCTCCCTCCCCTTTAAAAGAAATCTCGTCCCGAGATTTAGTTGGATGCCGGAGTGATGTTTGAAAACAGATGTGGATATTTGGCATGAATTTGATCTTCGCAAATTCTGGTCCTCTTTTAGAGTTCCATCTTACTTTGATTATAGGAATACGACTTTGTTTTAGTTGCTTGACTTCTCGATCCATAATCTCCACTGGTTCTTCCACAAAGTTGAGTTTGTCATCAATCGAAGATCTTTCATTGGAATGACAAGGGATTCGTCAGATAAGCATTTCTTTAGATTAGAAACGTGGAAGGTAGTGTGGACATTAACTGACTCTTCAGAAGCTCAAGTTTATATGCCACTGGACCGACTCTTTTAAGAATCTTAAATGGTCCAATGTACCAGGGATTAAGCTTTCCTCGTTTTCCAAAATGAATGACACCTTTTCGAGGTGATACTTTCAACATACATTGATATACCTTCTAGATATTAAAGAGTAGATTCCGCATACTCATTGATATACACACAAAGTTTCTACTATTGTTATTTTAGATTTATCCAAGGTAACATACTCTTTACAAGGTAAGGAATTGATCTAGGTTTGGGATCAACAAGTTGCAAATCTTCATTATCTCCTACATCTTGTAGAATCTTGCAATGATAACTTTGGTCCTTCTTGTTTCCATCTTGTTTCATTCATGTTTTGTCTTATCAACTTAAATATAATTCCCAACAAGTGTTTTTCCTATCCTTTTCCAAAATCTATAACACAGGCTCGAAGCATGTCTTCGAGTGTTTAGATGGTCCTTTCACTTTGCCCATCAGTTTCGGGATGATATGTCGTACTCATGTCTAATTGAGTACCCAAAGCACTTTGTAATGATTGCCAGAATCTGGATGTGAAATGACTGTCATGATCCGAGATGATAGATATTGGCACTCCATGCCGGGAGACTATTTCCTTTATGTACAATCTTGTAAGGGTTTCCATACTATCTGTCTCTCGGGTAGGGATGAAATGTGCGGATTTGGTAAGGCGATCGACAATGACCCAGATTGTGTCATGTCCGTTTGATGTTTTGGGTAGTTTTGTGATGAAATCCATCGTTATTCTTTCCCACTTCCACATAGGAATCTCCGGTTGTACCAGTAAGCCGGATGGCTTCTGACATTCTGCTTTAACTCTAGAGCATGTTAAACATTTGCCAACATACTCAGCGATGATTGCCTTCATATTAGGCCACCAATAGAGTTTCTTTAGATCCTGATACATCTTGTCAGAACCTGGGTGAATGGAATACTTTGATTTATGGGACTCATGCATGATTAAGTCTCTCAGATTACCAAAAAGTGGTAACCAGCTTTGGTTTTTAATACAACGAGTTCCATCAGGACGTATTTCAAATGCTTTGTCCATTCCTCGTAAGTTTTCAGCCTTGATGTTTTCTTCTTTGAGTGCTTCAGTTTGAGCTTTGAGAATTTGTGATGGTAATTTTGGATGAATGGTCATAACTAATGATCTAACTCGGAGTGGTTTGATTCGTTCCTTCCGGCTTAAGGCATCTGCTACAACATTTGCCTTTCCAGGATGGTAGCGAATTTCACAATCGTAATCTGCAAGCAATTCTAGCCAACGGCGTTGTCTCATGTTCAACTCTTTCTGATCAAGGATATGCTGAAGACTTTTATGATCAGTGAACACAGTACATTTGGTGCCATACAGATAGTGTCTCCAAATTTTAAGAGCGAACACTACTGCTCCTAATTCGAGATCATGAGTGGTATAGTTTTCTTCATTAGGCTTAAGTTGTTGGGATGCATATGCAATAACCTTCTCTCTTTGCATTAACACCACTCCCAGACCTTGATGGGATGCATCACAGTAAACAACAAAATCATCATTTCCTTTTGGTAATGCTAAGATTGGAGCTTCACATAGCTTCTGTTTTAGCAGTTGGAAGGCTGACTCTTAGTTTTCTCCCCAGATATACTTCTTGTTTTTCTAGGTTAATTCAGTCAAAGACTTTGCAATCTTCAAGAAATCTTTGATAAATCTTCGATAATAACCGATAAGTCCTAAGAATTGATGTATTTCTATAGGTGTAGTAGGAGATGTCCAATTCTTAACTACTTCAATCTTGGCGGGGTCAACATGAAGTCCTTGACTATCAATTAAGTGTCCAAGATATTGCATGATACGAATCCAGAAATCACACTTGGAGAACTTGGCATACAACTTCTCTTTCTTGAGTAATTCTAGGATTATTCTTAGATGATTTGCGTGCTCTTCTTTGTTACGGGAGTAGATAAGAATATTATCGATGAACACTATTACAAATTTGTCCAAGTATGGTTTACATACACGGTTCATGAGATCCATGAATACAGCAGGTGCGTTAGTTAAACCAAATGGCATCACTTGAAATTCATAATGTACGTATCTTGTTCTGAAAGCAGTCTTGGGAATATCTTCATTCCTTACTCTCAATTGATGATAGCCTGATCTTAAGTCAATCTTCGAGAAGACACTCGAACTTTGAAGTTGGTCAAATAAGTCATCAATCATGGGTAATAGGTAATGATTCTTTACGATAAGTTTATTCAACTTCTGGTAATTGATACACATTCTGAAAGATTCGTCTTTCTTTTTGACAAATAAGACAGGAGCTCCCCAAGGCGAAGTACTTGGTCGGATAAAACCTCGATCTGATAACTCTTGAAGTTGGTTAGATAGTTCCTGCATTTTTGAAGGAGCTAATCTATAAGGTGCTCGGGCTACAGGTGCCGCTCCTGGAATTAGATCGATTTGGAATTCTACTTGGCGAACGGGAGGAAGGCCAGGTAGATCTTCAGGAAAAACTTCTGGGAATTCTCTGACTACTGGGATATCTTCTAGTCTTTTCTCGTCTGACTTCTTTTCCATTACTTGGATTACGAAAACTTGACAACCTCGGGATATATATCTTTCAGTTTTTATACAGGATATGAGACTTAGTCGGGTTTTACTTTGATTACCTCAGATGATCAAAGTTTCACCGTTGATTGGGATGTGGATGACTTTCTCGTCACAGATAATTCTAGCATGATACTTGGATAACCAATCCATACCAATGACGACGTCGAAACTACCGAGTTTGATTGGCATAAGATCAATTTTGAAAGGTTGGTTTAACAAGGTCAGGGTGCAACCCTGAATAACGGTGTTTGTGCTTACTAGGTTTCCGTCAGCCATTTCGATATTATAAAAGGTATCTATTGTAATGGGTGAAATATTTAGCATAGAGGCAAGAGATATGGATACGAAGCTTTTATCGGCTCTAGAATCAAATAATACTCTAGCTAGATGTTGGTTTAGAAGAAACATACCCATGACTACGTTCGGCTCTTGGTGAGCATTCCTATCCCTCAGCATGTAGGCTCTTCCCTGGGCATTGTTGTTGTTGGTCTTTCGGCACTGATTTGCATAATGCCCTTCCTCTCCACAAAGCATGACAAGTAACTGTCACTGGTAGCAAATTACTTACAGTGACTGGCCCTTTGTTTCTATAGTTCTTGGTCAGATGGCCCACCTTGTTGCAAGTATTACACTTAACAGTGCAAGGTCATGTGTGATGCAAGGTGCATTTCTTACACAAGGGACAGTTTCCAGTATACCCATTGTTTTTAGGTTGGGTAGCAGCATAAACCCTAAAGGTTTCATGTCTTCTGTTCTGTTGTGGTTGGTGATTATTGTAGCGGTTGTTAGTGTTGGTGTTACGGTAGTTGTTGTTGTTTAAAGTTCTTTTATCGTCAAACTTTCGTTTGTGATCACTTGATACTTGCACCGGAGTGTGTTTTGTTACCTGATCCATTAGCCTCTGGGCTATGTTAATGGCTTCCTCTAGAGTTTGAGGTTTAGAGGCGGTAAATTCCCTTCAATAATTCGAGGCAATCCCCTGATGAAAACTTCCAACATTTTCTCAGAATCTGGCACCATAGTGTGACATAAGGTTGCCAATTCCTGGAATCTTCTCACATATGCCTTAAGATCATTCCCCTTCACAGTCAGATGGTAAAATTTGTCTTCCATCTTCTGGACCTCAGTTCGGGGACAGTACTTCTTTATCAAAAGCTTCTTGAATTTAACCCAGGTAATCTTGTAAGCTTCTTCTATCCCAATAGATTGGGCAAAAGAATTCCACCAAGATAGAGCTTCTTCAGTTAAGGTACCAGTAGTAAACTTCACCTTGCAGTCTTCGATACAGTTACTACAAGAAAATACTAATTCAATTCTTTCAAACCAGTGGATAAGTCCAACAGCTCCTTCTGAACCTTTGAAGTTGATAGGTTGACAGCTCATGAACTCTTTGTAGCTACACTTTCTTGCTACAGGAGCTTCTCTTGGTCTGGTGGTATTATTAGTATTTGCCATTGTTGCAGCTTGTGCTTCCAGAGCTGTGACAACACTGTCAGCAACTAGTTTCTTGATGGCAGCCTGAGTCATGGCTGGCGCTTCAGATGTTGATGTCCTTTTGGGAGGCATTCTTTCAACATAAGACAACACGTAATAAGAATGATATCACAAGTCTTAAAATGCTTAAAATGCAATGCTTATTTTTGAACTTTAAGCATTTTTAACAATAGTGATATTGAAATCATAAATACTTATTTGATATGAATTCTAACAAGCATCTAACTTATTAGTTTATTTTCTAAGGGTCACAGTAAGATTCATAATGATGAAGACGGAGATGTAATATAGGACACATGATGAATATAAAACGGGATCACCATTATATTATATCATGATCAACTTGGCCACCAAGGGTCATTCGACCCATATAAATAGCCGAAACCCCCACCCCATTCAAACACACCTCAAAATTCATC
>BQNB010172639.1:0-13443 GCA_026074375.1 Tanacetum coccineum
AAAAAGAACCATCTTTCTTTTTGACAAATAAAACCGGTGCTCCCCAGGGTGAGGAACTGGGTCTTATAAATCCTTTGTTAGAAAGTTCTTGTAACTGAGTGGATAACTCTTGCATTTCGGCTGGTGCTAATCGATACGGGGTTCGTGCTACAGGTGCAACACTAGGGACTAAGTTGATTTGAAATTCGACTTGTCGAGCAGGTGGTAATCCAGGCAGATCGTCTGGAAAGACCTCCGAAAATTCCCGTATGATCGACACGTCCTCAAGTCGCTTCTCTTCTGACTTATCCTCAGCCTTCTTGGATGTAACTTGTGCTAGGTAGACCTGACATCCCTTCTGAATATACTTCTGAGTCCTCGTACATGATATGATCCGTTGTCATAATCGTCACCTCAGATTATCGATACTTCGTCTCCATAAGGTATACAGACGACCTTCTCGTCACAAACGATCAACGCGTGGTATTTTACCAACCAATCCATACCGAAGATAACGTCGAAACTACCAAGTTCTACGGCCATTAGGTCTATGTCAAACGGATGACCTAATAATCCTAACGTGCAACCTCTAAGAACAACATTTGTTTTTGAGATTCTTCCATCGGCAAGTTCTACGGCATAACTAGTGTATAAAGTGGATGGTATAATATCAAGCAAAGCACTAAAGGTAGACGACACAAAACTTTTATCGGCGCCCGAATTGAATAACATGGAAGCATAACAGTTATTGAGAAGAAACGTACCCGTGACAACGTTGAAATCAGGGTTTGTTCCTCCTCCACCAATGGTGTAAGCCTTTGCTGTAGCCTCATTACCTCCAGTTTGGTTTTCAGTCTTGTTTCCAACTTTGTTTCTTGTCTAGTTTCCACGGTTCTGATTCCTCAACTTAGGGCAATCCTTCCTAAAATGTCTTGATCTTCCACACTCGTAACAAACAACACCCTGCTGATTTCTAACTAGAGCTCTCTGAGTGTTTAGGGGTAGTAGTCACCGTATAATCCCTAGTCAGGTGTCCAACCTTCTTATAGTTATTGCACTTCATTGTACATGGCCCTACATGGTGGTATTTGCACTTGTTGCAAAGTGGGTGAGGTCCAGTATACCCTTTCCTCTCATTGTTCCCAGCTAGCCACATTCTGCCCACTACCATTTTGCCTTTTAAACGGTGGTTGTTGTCCACGGTTATCCCTTGGGTTACTTTCCATCATCTTCTTATTCTCAGCACTCCTTGCAGCATAACCCTGGAGCTTCTTGTCCATCAATTGGTTAGCAATGCGTATGGCATCTTGGAGTCTAGCCGGATTCGCAGCAATCACATTTCCTTGAATGTTGTCCGGTAATCCTCCAATAAACCTCTCCACTCTGTCCTCTTCATCAGGGACCATTCTAGTACACAACAAAATCAACTCCTAAAACTTTTTGAGTGTAAGCAGTCAAGTCATTTCCTTTCACGGTTAGATTCCACAATTCAGTCTTCATCTTCTGGATTTCATTCCTCGGGCAGTACACTTCTGTCATCAACCTTATAAGTCCAACCCAGTTCATGGTGTATACAGCATCAACACCCCCAAAAAAAAAAAAATTGGTTTTTTCTCTTATGCGAGTTCCCACAAGTCAAGCATTGTCCTGCGTGTGCATGTAGCATATTTCACTTGATACTTCGGTGGACAATTACTAATATTGAACATAAAGTCTCCATTTTCTCAAACCAGCGGAGTCAAGCGGACAATGCCTTCTGGTTTTTCGAGCAAAATTAATGTGTCTTGCACTGCAGAAGTCTTGGAAAGTGACTCTCTAGCCACTGGCATGAAACTCTCCATTAGTGCATACCATGATTCCCATTTTATTTTTTTTTTCCCCCCCCATTTACGTTTTCTCATTCCTCATTTCCATTTCTATTTCCCTCCGTTACCTCCATTTCCATTTCCTCCATTTCCTCTGTTGCCTCCGTTTCCATTTCCTCTATTCTCGCCTTCTTGTTCGTCCCTATTTTCATTCAGGGGTTCAAGGGTCCTTGCGGCTTCACGAGCCTTCATCTCTTCAGCTACTCGGCGAGTAACCATTTCTTCAACCTCCCCATGGGTCATGGACGCTCCAGATCGGGTGTTTAGGCATCTTCCTTCACAATCATGATATCGTAACACTCAGATGAGCTTTCTAGGTGTATGCGAGAGATTACTAACTCGGTGTTAAATAAAAATTTACGGTTAATTCACATAGAAAAATACATGACGGATATATTCATGGAAACTCCATTTAATGCATGACGCCCAAAAGCATAAGTAAATCAAATCATGACATCATATCATAGATATATACCAAAGTTCATATATCGGAACATTAGTGATTACATCACATTGGTTTCAAAATATAGAAAATACGAGTTTCTAACGCTACGGTCATCACTAAACGCTACTGCTCAATACTGCAACACTAATGAACATATCTAAGGACGGTAGCCCATGTGCTTCCTAGCACACGCCTCAAATCTGACAACTCTCACTCGATCATAAAATTGAAACCGCCGTATCTGCCTCAGCTCTCTCTGCATATGTGACATGCCGCGCTTGGAGATGTGGGGGGGGTTGTGGTCAACTCTCTGACTCTCAAACCACTAGTGTGTCTCTGATGCCTCAGTATATCCTCTCAACTTCAGCAATCCTTCGTCAAAGCAGTGACTGGTCGACTCGACCCCAACAATCCTTTGTCCTCTGCTCACCATCGGGACGCCTCAATTAACTTGTATACGATGACAGAGATAGCCTCTGTGTGATCAATGGAACCTCTGATACCAATTCTACCTATGTTCTCATAGGTACTCACTGTGCTCCCTCTGAGCAAGGCTCAGGGATAACTCTGTTTGGTTTACCACAGGAGGTGTTATCTTCATCATAATAGCTACAATCGGGTCTTTCGTTCCCAATCCAACATCTTCCCGAGCAACAGTCACAACCTCAATCCCTACATCAAGTCCACTTAGCAAAATCAAATACACGCTCGGTTATTGACTCAAACGGGGTTAATATCCATCCTATCACTCCTCTCAACATCATCATCCACCTCTATATCAGTCCCTTTAGACCTAGATTGCTCAGAACTCTCATCCTTAAAGTCAACTCCCAAACCAACCTTTCTAGGTACGTATGGCTCAAAACTATCATCTGAACAACCCTCTAAATCTGTAGCTGTCTCATGACTCCTAATCCTCTTAGGCGAGGGTATCAAATCAGTACGGACGGGAGATAAAGCTCCGGATACAAGTGGTAATGCAGGTACATATATCATAGGGGACCTACGTCTCTTACGAGATGGCACCGCAGAAGTACTCGGTAAATCAGGAGAAGAATGATCGAACAATGAGTGTCTCGAAGAAGAATCAGATGAAGCATCCGAATGAAAATCTGATGATGCCTCTGATGACGAACCTGAAAAAGAATGATCGGCAGAATGTATTACAGCAAGACGATGAGTGGGTAACGGTCCAACCCTCTTCCTCGCAGTCATCATGTTTACCGACCCATTAAGATGGCAGCGGTACGGTCGACCATAGGGAATAGGTTGTCCAGGTGCTAGAATCATACTGACATCGAGTGGTTATGGACAGGTTGATCTCGGGATGGTAGAAGCGGTAATCTTAAATGAAAGGTGTACATAGGTAGGTGACGGTGGTTATATTGGTGTATCAATGTCTGTTTTGTGTCATCATACGATGCTAAAAATGGATGAAGCTAGATGGGTAATTGGTGGTATATGGTCTGATGATGGATCAGACTCTAAATCAGATGCAGGTGAGTAGTCAGGAGATGCTGGTGTATAATCCGGGGATGGTGGTATAGTATGTGCTATGATAGGTGTCTCTATGGGTATCACTGTAGTGTCAGTCTGAGTAGTGGGTGGAGTAATCACTGGTATGGTGTCGGAAATAGTGGTAGGGATAGTACCGAACAAGATAACTCGTCCAGAAGGTGTCCCTACGTTATCCTCTGATGAATCCGAAGAAACTGAGATAACTAAAATAGCCATGACCTGCACAAGCAAAGTTTATATAATCTCATTTTATATCAACCATATGCATGTTGCAAAACATATGAATGGGGAATATGGGGTAACCGGAATGAATGCAATATGAACGATTTAATATGTAATGTGCTGGTCATCGTACGTACGGTGATGGGTATGAAATGAGAAATATTATAGTAATATTAGGATATCCTTAGTATTTAATAAGTATTATATTAACTATGTAGTATGTATACTTAGGGTTACGTCTGGCACATAATCACGTAGGACTCACATAGTGGTTATAGGGTCCAGGACTAGTTTATATACCTGGTTCTCTATAAACATTGGCTCTGATTACCAATCTGTACTACCCCAAACGGGCCTGGACGGAAATACGTGTCGGGGAGCGCGTGACGGTTGCCTGCAGATATCTCAAGTACAAAGCATAAAGAACGACCTCTAAGGGTACGTTTTAAAAATAAACACCATTGCATAAATTTAAAATAATAATAAGTTTACATCAATCAAATTTAAAAGATTTAAAAGTTAAAATGCGGAAGCTTTAATAGGCTCAACAACGGTATTTAAGATAACATAGATGAAATCTGAAAACTGGTTCGGGCAATTAGACTTCATATATATCAGGCAACATCTTCCAAGCTAAGCACCTGAGAAAAACATGCTTAAAACGGTCAACATAAAGTTGAGTGAATTCATAGGTTTAATTTGATGTAATAGTGGACCACAAGATTTTACAGGCATGTGACAGTTCTAAAACGAATACAAATTACATAAGATATTGGTTCTGCACTAAGCTCATGACACCGATGCTAATTCTGAGACATAGCTTTCATATAGCTATAGGTTGCATTGCCCTAGAGGAAATCTGACCTAAGATTTCCTATCCGAAATTCGACATGACTTACCCGGATAGGGATAATTAGTCCCTATAGATCTATTTATTTACTCGCGCTCCCTCAACCGGTCCTCGGTCAAGAGATTTAACTGTTCTATGATAGTTTCGGCAAATAGAGAGGATCTAGCTCTACTTAGGGCAACACGTAAAACAGGGAAAAATTCTCAAGAAAGTACTTGTGTCCGGTTTTAAAAAAAAAGAATGACGGTTTTTTCACCCCAAAGTTATAAAAACACTTATTCAAAACAAGTACAAAGTGGGGCTTATGAAACTCACATTGATGAATAAGGATCAAGAGTATTACGTCAAAAGTAGGGTCACTGGATATGAGCTGGTGGTCAGGGTATGACCTAGAAGAATACGGGTTTCAATTTAGTCTCTGAAAGTTAACGAATGTGATTAATGCATGGACGTTTATTATTCATTTTTGGTAAACGTTATTTGTGTATTAAAAACATTAGTGATCGGTTTTTATGAAAGTCCTAAGTTGTAAGTAAGTACGTATATAATATTATATTAAGAGTAAATTGCAAAAATCGTCCTTAAGGTTTTGTCAAATTGCGGTTGTCCCAATAGTTTGAAAGTTGCATAAATAGTCCCAAAATCAAAATATTTTTGCATAAGATTCGTCCCTGGAGCATGCAATTTGGCAAAACCTTAGGGACGAAACATGCAATTTGGCTAAAGCCTTAGGGACGAAACATGCAATTTGGCAAAACCTTAAGGACTATTTATGCACTTTCAAACTATTTGGGACGAAACATGCAATTTGGCAAAACTTTAAAGACGATTTTTGCAATTTACTCTTATATTAATTATATAAATATAATATTATATTATTATTAACGTATAAATAAACTTGTTATTTAAAATTTTGACATTTCCAAATCGTTAAGTAATTTAATCAAAACATTTTATTATTTATGTTTTGGAACTTATTTTAAGTATAAGATTTTTACAAAATTTCGGCATGACCCGTTCGTGTTTACTCATTTTTCCAAAGTCGTAGACTTTATCAAAAACCAATTTCAAACCACTTTCAAATCACAATTTACAATTTACAAACTCTATACAATCGTTTTCCATTAAACAAGTCTAACGACTGTCACCTCAAAACTCTTATTGGGCTTTTAGAACCCAATAAGCCTTTTAAAACGCCAACTTACAAAATAAGCAAGATTCAATTACTAAAAGTTATCATACAAGTTCTTAGGTTCATTAAAAGCTACACAGCTCTTAACAAGCCAATATATAATAAGTCGAACCTTATATGCTTATATGTATAAGCTTGGGTTGTGGTTTATGGTTGATGTGAGGTAGACGTGGGCTTAAGGCCCAATATTAGCCTTATTTGAGCTTATGTGTTAAGTCAATTAAGCCTAATGTTTGCTCCTTTGAAAACTGCCAAATACAAGTATATTATTTATAAGTTACTCAAAAGTAAATATCAAGTAAATATTTCTTTATGTTTTCTATTTCACACGTGTTCATATATATATTAAACAAGCTCTAAAATAATCAAACAAGCTCTCAAATAAGCTCATATATATAAGCCGAATACAATAAGCTCAAAAGTACCAATATTATACTATGAAACATAACTTACGATCACAAACTATGATTTCCTTTGTTCCTTTTATAACAACTTCAAACCGTATGTATACCTTTTTAAGGTTATGTAGTTTAATAATCATTTTTTTACAAAACAAGTTGTACAACACAAAGTTTATGCATTGTAGAAAAGTACAGTTATTTGAGGATTGAACTTTACAAAGAAAAATGATTTTTAGGAGGGGGATTGGGGGAAAAATTTAAGCATTAAGAACACCCAAACGTTGTTTATTTTATACCCCGAATGATCTTAGATGATCAAACCTTAACTTGTCTTCAAGTATAATGTGAAAGTGAAAAATGTATGGTTGTATGTATGTGTATGTGTTGGTTCGTGTGGTTTTTGAGAGGAAAGAGCACGAGAGAGTGAAACTTGTATATGTGAAAAAGTTATGCCAAGAAATGAGAAGTAAAAAATGATTTAAGGGAATTTCACACAACAAGGGGTGTGTGTGGGTTTGGTGGTCTCGGTATGAAGGAAAAAGAAGTGAGGGGACCAAAATGATTCCTCCTATCACATGGTTTCTCAGTACTAGTCATTTCTCTTTTGTTGGAAGATTGTCTCGTTGAATTTAAAATGTGAAAATGGTACTACAATGTTACATGTTGTCTGGTTTGGACGTGTATAGGAGCACAAAGGGGGGGACCAAAATGGTCTCAATTATTTTAGGATCACTAGTGCTCAAAAACATTTAATTTCCAAAGGTCTAGCATACATGACAAGGTATTGTTTAAATTTTACGGAACACGTAATTAACGAAACGAGTAACGATATCACGAAAAATTATGAAATTTTAAATATCGCCTTAAAACATAAAAACGCGGCTATTGCCAAAATACTACAACGTTTGGTGTCACGATTCGCTCCCGGTGACGATTCTCAGATAATAACAGAACAACTTCCCGGTTAAACGGAAAAACTAAACGAAACTTTTAAAAATTCAAATTACTAAACGGAAACGGCTAAATTATTGAACGGAAATTCTTGGGTTATGACATGTTTAGGCTATTAATAGTTTGTTCATGAAAGATTTCACTGGTTTATGACTAATTTAAGTTGTTGGTGACTTATTTTACTTATTTTCGCACAAAGATGTCATTAGCATCGGAGGTTATGCAGATTATTTGACTATAATAAGTCAAATATGATTTTTGGTAAAAAAAGATCATACCAGTTAACCCAAATCACTCCTTTAACTTATACATATAGAACAAATTATTGTTAACTTTTCTAAATCATACCAGTGAACCCAATTCATTCTTTAAAGTTAAACATATACTCTTGCATACTTTATAAGTCAAACTACTATAAACTGAATGTTGGCTTTATTAATCAAACAAATTAACACATTCAACAACACAACAATATGACTAACAACACACATTGATATAAATTCCGGATCTTTCATTTACTATCAATCCACAAAAACACAAATATCCACAATACCACAACCATACCTACTAAGAATATCACCCAAAAGCTAATATTTATTCAACCATTTCTCATCCAAAAAGCAACTACCCTAAAGCTTCACATTGTACCGTAAACGTAAAACCCGAACACAAGCCAGCTGATGATGAGATATCTCATCAACTTGAGCCGCTTTTCTTCATCATAGCAATGATTTCTTCACTCTCTTATGTAGACCTCAAAAATCATGTGTGTGTCGTATGAGATATTTGACACATGGTGGATCAAACCAAACGGAGGAAGTTCATAAGGTTGGACTACTGTCAAATAAAAAAAACGTGATAAACTAAATTAGAACTGAAGATGAGCTGAGTTACTAATATGTTTTTCCTAGATTCGATTGAGATTCTCCGAATTGTCATAGCTAGACTCATACCAAATAGTGTAACGATTAGTCTGATGGCGACTGCAAGATTTCGCTGCATATCGACACTCAGTATTGTATTGCTAGATCCACCGATGAGAAGACGTAGTGACTCGCAACAATCAAAGCACATCCATACACGTTATCATTCATAAAAGGATCGAAGACTAATCGTGTCGATGAATTGATGTTCTGTATTGATGTTAGATAGGTGAGTTATTGTAGCTTGTGCATAGTAAGAACTAGTCACTATGTGACTGATAAGTAATAGAACTCAGACGCATGTATAGGTCACGAACTGAAAGTGCGTGCTCAAGTCGCGCCTGAAGATCACTAGAGTAGAAATTAGAGTATGACTGTCGATGTACGCTAGAAGGTTTGAGTGTAGTGAGAGAGAGGTGGAGATGTGGTGAACACCGTCGTTAGGAATATGAGCGAGCGATTGTTGTGATACTTTGCACCTATAATGCACGTATTGTGCTTCGTGTACTCGTCTGCTTAAGTAGTCTCTACTTCAACGAGTCTATTGATTGGTGTGAGCAAATGCGCACAATAGCTCAGAATACAGACTCTCTATATATACAGATCCTTGTTCTCTCGTAAGACAGATCACTGACTCTCTCCTATAACTCTCGTATAAGTTCTCAGGGGAAAGTAGAGTTTCCTCTAGTTCTAAGATTTTCTCGCCCTGTGTTCTTGTCTTCGCGAAGCGGATAACACTTTACGTGCTCTGTGATAATGGTCGATTAACATTGACCACGTGTTTTTTGTCAGAAGTGTTATGTTATCGATTACTGTAAGAGTATGTCTCGACGATGTGTGGTGTCCGAGTAGACAGAGTCGTCTCTCAGATGTCTCTTGTAAATGTTGTCCAACGATGATGGACATCAGGACGGAACATAGACTAATCTGAGTTAGCACTGACGAGCTCTCGTGTAAGCTCAGTGGGTGTAGTGATCTCATAGATATGGAAGTTTGAGTGATATAATCTTATTCTCTTACATATCTACAAGCATCAAGTTAGTCTTTGATCGGTTCTCGGAATTGATAGACTGTTATTCTATGAAGACGAGTCTCACTCGTGTAGATCCTAGCGCTTCGCGCTTTATAAGATACACTAGTGTGATATAGGCGTTGTGTGGGCTGAGTGGCATGGGCTAACATGGATCACACTGGTTTAGATAAGAACTAATGATCTTGTACTCAGATATCTTACGCTGCACAGAGAGTCCTCTGCTGGTTTTTGTAATATAGCGATGTTTGTGGATACCTTAAGAGAGGTGTTCTGTAGACGTCAGGAACATGTAATCTAATCCGAATTTTAGCAGGCGATCATATGTCGTATCCACATCATGTAATGCGAATAGACACATAGCGCTATAGAGTCAGTTTTTTAAGAGAATATGTCGACTGTGTGTTGCGCCATTGTCATTCTCTTGAGTGTGGTGCAGAAGAAACAGATGCTAAGCGATATGATTTGAGCATCTTGAGGTGCTAACTAATATGAGCTGAGATGGAGGAGAGCCGCTGTGTGTGTATCTCACGCACGATATAATCGAACTCTCAGTGTATAGCAATGAGATAAGATGAAAGAGTCAGATCGGAGTGTGAGAGATGCGCGATTGACAGATACAAATCGTAGAGTACTGATATGTAGAGACCACAATTGCGCTGTTGTGTAATGACTCAAGAGTGGGTCCAGAAGAAGTCTTTGTGTGCGTGGTATTAGTTTATACTAAGCTGCACACTCGCAGGATATCGTAGTCGTGTTCGCAACTGAACGCTATCGTATAGTTGATGAGAGAGCTTGAGAATGGCGCAACAGAGTTATGCTGAAGAAAATTAGAGACTTGATAGAAGAGAGATCAGAAAATGCAGTTAGTATGAGAGATTGAGTGAATCTGTGTGTGTTTTTCGATGATGTGTCTCTCTCGTGTGATGTATACTTGCCTGCAGAAGCGTCTAGAGCTCGGCGCCTATACTCGGCAGAGTGGCTAGTTGAGAGATAGAAGTTGGTATAATTGTGCTGTGTGCGCGTGCATGGTTGCGCGGATTTATACCCGCTCTATACGATATCATGTGCGAGAAGATCGCGACATCTCATGAGGCAGTTAGAATAGACTTAGTGTCTGATCTTGACAGAAGTGAGAGTGAGTGAGCTTAGGTAGTGACTTAGAGACCCTAAGAAAAGGTTTTATGGTTCGATCTTATACCCAACAACATCTTAATTTCACGACGATTCTGAAGTCATAAGGTGGTTAGGTTAGGAATCAATCCTATGATCCAACCAGAACCGGAGGATCTACCCAAGGATAATCCAAAGTTAGAAATAGCAGTCCTTAGGTATGATTGGAGATGAATGTATATGGGAATAATGCCGACTAAGATTGAGTTAACACTGGAACAATCACAACAAGGTGTTAGTAATGACGTCTTGGTAAGCATTGAAGGCGTTGAAGAATTAAAAAGAAATGTATGGATAAAGGGTCTAAAGAAAGAAGCCCTCCACACAACTTAAGGCAGAAACCGGGTCAATACATATGCTATCAGAATCACAAGATGATTGCTGGTATTGAAAACGACATCATGGACCCAGTGATGCAATGCACAACCCTTCCCAGCCATTCGGGTTTCTCTCAACAGAAACTTGTCTCATTTGTCACGGAGATACACACGTTATCTATTGACATCTCATTCCGAGATCGTTGATATTGAATAGGTGGCAAACTGCTCCAGCCTCCGAGTACTAAAACCAAAATGCACTAATCGAGTCTAGAGCCAAGAGATCAATCAAAATCTCGTTAGGACACATTCCATTTCAAACACTTGTTGAACATCATCAGGTTCACAAGCTGTTATCAAGAGTCCTACGCAATATCATTGTGATATTTGCCAGAACATTCAGAGTGATACTCTTTAGTATTCACAATGACGAATGGAAATCCTTCCAGTGTCATCATCAAACAGCACTGCGGTAGGTGACTTGCGAGATTCTATATGAATCAAACTTGTGACAACTGGATATCGATTTGGTCCAGTAAATGAATTGACGGTTGATGAATTTTGATAAAAACATGACACTCTCGATGTGTTACAAAAACTCTTTAACGAGTGACACGTCGATTGATTTTCAAATCAATTTTCTCGTTTATCACTAACGTAAACCTGCAGGTCAAACGGTGGTAACGGCAACCTCAATCCCATTCAAATGCTCAATCTACGAAGACATACTATCTAGAAAGCTCAAGATTTAAAGACAAAGACTTCCGCAAACTCTGATTTGAAGCTTTCAAGATAATGCAAAAGTATGAGCATGTTGGTCAAAGACATAAGATCGCAAGATGGCAAAGACGATAAAGACAATGACAAAGGCTCAAAGTCAAGATCGCAAAGCATGAAGGAACAAGCCTACAACAAATAACAAAGAGAAAGACCAAGACCGCATGAGCTTAACGACAAAAGCAATCTCATTGATCTCATGAAGGAGTGTCATCAATGAACTCACTTCGGGGGAGATTGTTAGCCTCAAAATATTGAGTCAAACATGAAGTTCGTTCATTATGTATTTAAGTCTCGGTCAATCAATTAGTTAACGTTGTAATAGGAAAGTATTGGGAATCGGGCTCGATAGTTAATCTAATATTGTATATGTTTCGGGTTTAATCCCAAGCAAAACCCGAGCCTGGGTCCTAGTTAAATATCCCGCGCGTCACTTTTAAGTGTCGGGGTATATAAGGAACTTTTCCACTTGGAAAAGTAAGTTGTTCAAAATATCTAAGAAATATCTTTTCACTTTTCTCTCTAACCTCTCTCTAGTTTCTCTCTCTAAAATAACTCATCTCTCTTTCTTATTTCTATTTCGATTTCGTGATCGATTGTATGTTATGAAGTGATACCGGGATCCTGCAACGCAGCAGATCATCTTTCCCGATTAGAAAACCCGTATGAAAATGTTCTTGATCCAAAGGAAATAAACGAAAGTTTTCCTCTCGAAACACTTAATATGGTGACTTCTCGTGGTGACCCACGTACCCCGTGGTTTGCCGATTATGCAAATTACCACACAGGGAATTTCATTGTCAAAGGAATGTCAACTCAGCAGAAAAACAAAATTTTCAAAGATGTCAAACACTATTTTTGGGACGACCCTTTTCTATTCAAAACCTGTGCGGATCAAGTGATCCGGCGATGTGTTTCAGGCCAAGAAGCTGTCGACATCCTCACAGCTTGCCATAGTGGACCCACCGGGGGACATTACGGTGCCAACTACACCGCCAAAAAGGTTTTTGACTCTGGATTTTATTGGCCCACAATCTACAAAGATGCCCATGAGTTAGTAAAAAACTGTGACTCATGCCAACGTTAGGGAAAAATTTCACAACATGATGAGATACCACAAAATTCCATCCAAGTGTGTTACATCTTTGACGTCGTGGGCTTGTGATTATGGGAAAAGCAAAGGCTGCCACAGGGGGATAAGAATAAGTGGGCTTAGTATAAAACTTCTGGAGAAGACTTTTCCGGACCATTTCCCTCATCTAGAGGAAATAAGTACATACTCGTAGCAGTTGATTATTTATCCCAATGGGTTGAAGCCAAGGCACTCCTCACAAATTATGCTAGAGTTGTAGTTAAGTTTTTGAAATCTCTTTTTGCCCGATTCGGTACATCGAGAGCTATTATAAGCGATCGTGGGACCCATTTCTGTAATGACAAATTTGCTAAAGTAATGTCTAAGTATGGGGTCACTCATCGTCTTTCTACTGCTTACCACCCTCAAACGAGTGGTCAAGTCGAGGTGCCGAATCGTGGGTTAAAATGTATTTTAGAAAGAACAGTTGGAGAAAACCGTGCCTCATGGTCGGATAGGCTTGATGACACTCTGTGGGCATTTCGTACTGCTTTCAAGACACCAATTGGTTGTACTCCTTACAAGCTCGTGTATGGAAATCCGTGTCATCTACCTATCGAATTAGAGCATAGAGCGAATTGGGCATTAAAACATGCTAATTTCAATCTTAAAACCGCGGGCGATCACCGTAAGCTGCAACTTAATGAACTCAATGAGCTTCGTGATCA
>BQNB010172640.1:0-10208 GCA_026074375.1 Tanacetum coccineum
AAACTGAATACCCAACTATAGTCTTTGACGATACATTCGATGCAGCACTCTCATGTGAACCTACAGTAAGTCTTCTTGACAATAAAGAAATTGACTTTAAAATTTCATTTGACGAATTCGACGATGAAGATTACATGGTATTTTTTGACGAAAATTTATTTTCTTGTAAAATAATTTTTGTCGATAATTTAAAAACGAATTCGGAAAATGAAAATGATAAAGTCAACATGACACCATATCTATCACTAGAACCTACGTTTGGTTATATTGACGATTTAGAATTCTTTAAATATTTTGAGAATGAATTCCCAGCCATTGTTTATAATGATCTAAAGTCTAAATCAAAGCCACTAAAGGAACCTTCTGTAAGTTCTCAACATATCGATAAATTTGAAACATCATTGTCCGAGTATGATGAAAAGGAACAAAACGTATTGCACTTTAATGATTCATTTCCTCTAGACGTAATTTTTTCCAATAATATGAAAACGATTAAGGACAATGATGATAATATCAATATAACACTACCTTCTAGAAGTAAGGAAATAAAAAGATCAAATAACGATAAAACCAATAAAGTTTTCAATGAGAAATTTTTTATCATAACATTGGATGCTAATATCGTGAGTTGAAATTATTTTAACAACTGGATGCCATTTAATCTCATTAAAAATTTATATGTGCCATTTAGCATCCCGTTCGACCCTAAGCGGTATGATAAAGATGGTGCTCACACAAGAATATTGCAGAGGCTAAGGTATGTTTTTATTTACTATGCTAAGCTCTTTGGAAAAATGGCTTCACTATTGGGATTCTTGATTTGATGAGACAAAGTGAATAAAAGAATGAAACAAGATGGAAATAAGAAGGACCAAAATTGTCATCATGAAGTTCTACAAGATATAGAAGAAAATAAAGATTTGGTCAAAATAAGATAAGAATGAATATTAATGAGAAGATAATTAATTGATTCTCTCATTAATATATTAATTAGTTTCCTTGTAAGCCTATGACTCCTTATGCTATAAAAGGAGGTCCATGCATTTAGAAAAATCAATCCAGAAATATAGAGTCGACTGATGAGAGTCGAATAGTAAAGGTGTGTGTGTGTACACCATAGTTAGTAGTTAATTAGTAATAGACATGATGTCTATGTAGTAGTTAGTAGCCCCAAGTTATAGTTGGGGTAATAGGGAAATCGTTCAATGAAAAATCTTGTTAAACATCATTGTTCTTATTATTATTCCGCTGTGCAAATGTTTATCTTTGATGTTTATATCCTAGATGGGCAAATTGATTCTCAACATTTGGTATCAGAGCAGGTTGCTCTTGATATCTAGGATGTTACAAGGTGTTATATGTTGAAGAACGAAGTAAAAACTCTAATTCGTATATGGTTTCTAAGTTCGGATTTTTCTGAGCAGCTGTGGTAAAACGATGATAAATCGTTCGTTAACCGTTGGATTGTCACGAAATTTTAACTGGAGGTTCTGTACACTGATCACTTCTGACTACACTCTTTAATATATAGTAAATATATATAAAATATACTTATAAATATATAAAAACAGAGGTAGGAATCAAAAGATCTCAGTTATAATAATCCGGAAGTTTGATTCCCGGGTCGTTATCCCCGATGAGGAAAGCAATTGAAGGTCGAGAGTCGTTTTGAGAATCGATGCTTGAATGGGATAAGATTGATATTTGTTATCTAAAACTACGATAAAATTAAGGCAAAAACTTAAAATTTACTTAAGGGAAAACAAATTTTAGCTAAAAACGTAAAACGAAAACCCTAAACTGTGACTAAAAATCCTAAATTTCCAAAAATAAACCTAAAATGATTTTTTCACTTTTAATTGACTCTAATTGACTAAAAAGTAAGTTTAAAGAAACTAGAACAAAAACGGAGTCGAGAGTTGAGCTTAAAAAACACGGATAAATGTGAAATTGGAACGAATCACCCTGTTCTTAAAAAGTAAATTTTGCAAATTTAAACCATATGGATGCAAAACTATTTTTCCTAGGAACTATATGATAAAAGAAAATTTTCTAAAAAAGAATTATATTTTTTTGACTTTTTTATAATTTTTTATGAATTAAAAACGATTTTAAAGAAAATTAAATATAAAAAATACTAAACGTTTTATGAAAATTCTGAAAAAATTACGAAAAACAACGAGGAATCTAAGAAAAATAAGTTAGGAAAAACAACTTATCAAATAAGCTGTGAAATAAGCTAAAACAGCTTATTGTACTTAAGGAGCTAAAGTGCATATAAGGAATTGATTTTGCATTACAAAAATGAAAAAGACCCCAGAGCACGTTGGACGGGAGTGTGTGTTGTGAGGTGTTATAAAAGGTGAGGAGGGTAGAGGTCGTGGGTTCGAGCCCTTCTCACCCACGATTTCCGCTCTTCCCTTTTTTTTAAACTTTTTAACTCAGCTTATAAATAAGCTGTAAAAACACAACTTTAATGAAGACAATGTTTTTCAAAACTCAAAAATAAGCAATTTAAAATGACAGAAATGCTTAAAAACTTCTAAGTCCAAAAATACTAACTGTTTTCGTTTTCTAAAGAGATTAAGCAAATAAAAATGACAAATAAGCTAAAACAAACAATAAGCTATGTCTAAAAAGCACATAAGAACAAAAATAAGCACAAATGATAAGCTAGATAGACAAAACAGCTAAAAAGGCTTAAATTCACTTGAAATTCACACTAGAAAGCAAATAAGCTCAAATAAGCTTATATCAAAACCAAATAAGCTAAAATGGGATTATACTAAACTAATAAGCTAAGATAAACCTAAATAAGCCATAACAATAAGCATATAAGCTAGAATAAGCTAAATGTACCTTTTGACCAAAACTGATAAGCCAAAAGGCCTATAGGGACTTTTCTAGCTTAAAAATAAGCTAGCTAAAGGATCCTAATGGACTTTTGGCTTATTACCCTAAAAAGTACACCTAAAATACTACTTAAAACAACTTTTTAAAACCATTTTGCAATTCAGGAGCTTAATGAAAAGGCTTGTTGAAAACAGCTTATACACTAAGAACACATAGTTACTTTTGGTTTAAAAAGACAAAAAGCTTATTTTAAGGCTAACAACAGATATGCTAATGAACTTATTTTTGAAAACTAATTTGAAATAGATTAACCACTACTCTAGATCTACTTGTAAACCAAAAATCAAATCCTATAAGCTACTTATACCCTCAGAATTATTAAATTGAAAACAGCTACTTGATACTTAATACTGCTGATGTAGCAGTTTGCACTTATATGAACAAAACTTTAAAACCTTTGATGCAGACTTAAAACAATAATTCTAACACTCATTAAACACACAACTAAGAGCAAATAAGGTCATGTTAATTACTAGAATAAATTAAACTAGGTTATGCAAAAGAGGCTTAACAGACTTAGATTTTTATTAATCTAACTTATGAAAACTCTCTTAACTCTAACCTAGCTTATAAATCTAGCATAATCTGATTTAAATGAAAAGATAAAACATCAAATGTAAAACCCAAATGGCCCATAGCAGTACTAACTTGTGTTATACTGCTATGCCAAACACCCCTTATTTTTATCAAAATTCATTTGAGCTTATGAAATAGAGATCTAGTGAACAAGACTTAATTACCAAATAACAAACATCTATTAATAGACCTTATGTGCTTATACCAACAATCAAATAAGTCAGAATCATTAAGCTACTAGTTATGCTAATATTTTTGGATTTTTATTGATTTATAAGGCAATATAAAGAAAACTATGATCTAGACTATTAAAGCTAAAAACAGATAATCAAACTTAACTAATAAGACATAATAAGCAATTATAAGCACAAATAAGCAAGTAAATAAGCAGATTAAGCAGATTTAAACTATGAAATTAAGGACATAAAAGATAAATGAGAACTTACAAATGCCTTAGCTAAACAAAGGCTTAATTTGCTCAAAGAGCTGTCAATAAGCTCTAGTCTATCACAAGGATAAGCTAGTAAAGTCCTATAAGCTCTTCTAAGTAACTTATCACAAGAAACCAAAATCCCTTATAAGCATAGGTATTTAACTGGTTTTTGATTGTTAAGTAGATTAAAGATTAACTTGAGCTGAAACATAGCTTAGAGACTTAGAGAGCTGAGATGAGCTTATATGAGTAGCTTGTGAAACAGTTGAACAAAAGCATTTGAGATATATAAAAGCTTATAGGTAAAAACAGATTGTGAACAAGTAAACTATGATTTTATTGATTTAAAACTGAATACAAAACTTTGAAAATGAAAATTAAAAGAGCAAATTACATGAAAATGAAAATTACTCCTTAAACTACTAACTACTAAAAACGGGAAAAAGAAGATATTGTGTGTGTGAGGCTTGCTCTCTATTTATAGCCTTGGAGAGAAGCTTCTAGGAGACTAGCCCGCTCCTCATCCATTTGATCACGACCCTTCATTAATTTCTAATCATTGGATTCCCATTCATCACCATTGGATTAAATGATCAGCACACGGATTGCCAACATGGCAATCCGTGTGTCAGACCTTTTGTGCTTCTTTTAGCTAGGATTTAGTGTAAAAATCCTTGTCCTTGTGTGTTTCTTTCATATATCTGCGTGTCCTTTCTTGTGGGTTTTGACCAATGAGAGCCTCTCATCACGTCTAACTCTGCCACATCGTTGCTTGGTACTTGAATTGATGAGCTATGTCCTTAATTAGAATTAACCCTTTGATTAAAGGTGGGTTAATTCACGAAGACGACGATGAACAGTAAAAAGCTATTACCCGCGTTTTTTACTTTTAAACGTTAGATGGGGGTGTTTGACTCGGGGGATTGGGTCGTTGACCTGGGGTTTTATAAAAGAAATTGGGATTGGGCCGGGTGAGGTTTTGGCTTGGTTTATAAAGGGGTAAGTTATAAAAAGATAACGGGCGTTATCCCTTATAACAAATAAAAACCATACCTGTTAACATTTCCAAAGCCCAAAACAAATACCCACGGCCCAATCCCTTTATAAGCCCGAAGTCAAACAAGTATAAACCCTGGGTCAACGAAGTCAAACCTTCCCTTATACAAGTTTTTAAGCGGGAAAAGTAGTTTTTTACTATTCACTGTCTTCTTCAAGTGTTACCAAGCTCAAAACAAAGGGCAAATGCTAATTAAGTATGTGGCAGGGTAATTCATGTATTAAGGATCACTATGATAGGGTAAAACGTCACCAAGCTTTCTCATTGGCCAATACCCACAAAGGGAATCACACGTGGATTGTGAAGAAACAAACAAAGATGCAAGATTTTACACTTGATACACTCTTAAAAGAAGCACAAGTTATCTCAATCACGGATTGCCAAGCTAGCAATCCGTGTGAGATATGATGTGATCCAACAGCTAAGATTGCTCTTCCAATCATTGAGAGAATGTATGGATAAGATTGAGAAGAGCGTGTAACAACCAAGGAGCCTAGAAGCATCTCCTCAGCATTATAAATTGAAGCCCCCACTCATACACATTGATATCTTTTTCTTGTAATTTTCCTTAGTAAAATAGCTTATGCAATTTTTTCTTAAATGTAATTTTACTTTTTCAAGCTCTTATAGTCTCTTTTATAAAGCATTGTAATCTGTTTTTAAATATTAATAAAATCCTAAGTTTAATTTTCATAAGTTTTTTTTACTTATAAGCTCTTCTTTAATCTTAAATGTATGTTATTGTTTCAAAAGCTCACAACAAGCTCTCATAAGCTCTTACAAGTCTCTAAGCTTGTAATTGAGCTTTAATAAGTACCTAATTTACTTAAACCTTAAAATAAGTTTAATACCTTGTCTTATTGTATTTTGAGCTTATGGAAGGGAAGCTAGTAAAGGATGAGCTTCCATGGACTTTTACTGGCTTATTTTAAATAAGCCAGAGCTAGTAGATAAGCTCTTTGAGCCTTTTAAGCTTTTGTTTAGCTACAGCTTATTGTAAGTCTTCATTTCAATTTTTGTTTCTAAATACCTAGTGTAGTTTTGCTTGATTGCTTATTAATTGCTTAAACTGCTTTCTAGTTGCTTATTTGTGCTTTATATTATCATATTGTGCTTAATTGATCATATCAAGTTATATGTTTTCAGCTTGTGCAGTTTAGATTTCATTTTGCTTTATATTATTTCATAAATCATAAAAAACCAAAAATATTAGCTTAATTAGTGTAGATTATTGTTTATGGCTTATTGTATGCTTAGGATTGCTCATTAGGCTTATTATAAGTTGTTCATTATCTGTTAATCAAGTTGTGTTCATTAGATTTCAAAATTGCTAATTTAAGTAAAATCTGTCAAGGATAAAAGAGTGTTTGGTTTAGTACATTTTGACCTCTAAAAGTCAAAGTGAATTGTGCTCTTTACTTGATTCAGTTTCATTTTCATTTAAAATTAGTTGTGAAAGAGTTTTCAAAGATTAGATTTCAAAAATTAGCATGTTAAGGCTTAAATTCTTTATTTCTGCACCAGGGGAGCATTTTCTCTTTTAGATCTTTGGAATTTTTGAACCAAGCCTTTTTGAGCTTGGTTTTTGCTTGATTAGAGTTTAGACACACTCAATAAGAGTGTGTAGTGCAGGGTTGTCCCTTAAGGACACCTGCAAGTTGGTTTTAACCATTTGGTCAAGTGCATCAGTAGGACACACTGCAGTCTTAAACTGCAGTGCTTTTTGATCAAGATTCTAGTAGCTTAAGTAGGTTAAACTTGTTCAAATTAAGTATGCTTATAGTTTAGATATAGGATAAGGTAGCTTAAAACTTGTTTTTACATTCCTAGCTTATTTCTTAGGGTAAATTAGCTTTCAAAGTTCATCAAAAATCTTTAAAAAACAAAAAACAGTAGCAAGTAATCATTAGTTTCTAATCCTTGATTTTTAGCTTAAAGTATTTGCTTTTATAATTTGGATTCATAGCATATAAGTAGCTTGTTAAGTTTTCTAAATCTTAGCCTCAGTAGTAGCTTATTGTTCTTTTTAGCTTATCTTGTTTTTGAACTTTTAGTGCTTATTTCTGAGTTTGCCATTTAGATAGCTAGATTCAGTTAGCATTAAGTGTTTTCAGTTTAAGTAGCTTATCATTTTTAACTTCTACATATCATAAGCTTTCTAGGACAGCTTTTAGTTTTAAAATTGAGCTTAAATTGAGTTAAGTACAAGCTTTTAAGTAAAAAATAGCTTTTTAACTCTCAAAAGCTTAGTTTCTGAAACAGCAACTTCAAAAGCTTTTTGAGAGCTTATTTTTGAGTTTCAGCTTATAGTTCCTTTATTAAAGTTGTTTAAAAAAGCTTCCTCTACAACTTTGTTCTTTGGATTTTCAAAAATATAAAAAAAAAACGTGCTCCTGGGACTTGAACCCAAGACCTCTCCCACACAACACATATGCCTTAACCAGTTTGCTTCAATAGCTCATCCAACCATATCTCCCAACATTAATTTCTTATACTCATTTTTCCCTTTTAAGCTTATTAAGCTTAATTCGTGGCTTATTCAATAAGCTGTGACATCGAGTTTATTTTTCCTAGGTTTTAATTAGTATAAGCTATCTTCTGTATTTTTTCTAGAATTTTTATAGTTCGTTTAGTATTTTTAAACATTTATTTTAATTAAAAACTTTAAAAAATCATAAAAAATAGAAAAATAATCAAAAAAATATAAATCTTTTTTAGAAAATTTTCTTTTATCATTTAGAACGTAGGAAAATTAGTTTGACTCTCGTAGGTTTATTTTTGAGCATTTTAGCTTTTAGGGCTCGGTTTTCGATTCCCGTTATTCGTTTTTGTGATTTCTTTCAAATTTTGTCGTTAAGTTTTCAAATTTTGCAAATCTCTTTATTTTTACTCATAGAATTAGATTATTAATTCAAATTCTAGGTAAAGGTGCTAATTAGGGTTTATTTTGTCATTTCCGTTTTTCGTCTGCGTGTTTAGTTATTCTACTTGCATTTAATTGTTTTAATTGTTTGTAGTTATAGAAAATCAATCAAAAAGTTGAAAATCATTCATAACATTGTCCAAACTGAATCAAGGGTATCAATTCACATTTCTTTGGGATACGACCCGGTAATCACTTACCGGTTAAACGTATTATATTATATATTTTTGTGTTTAAATTGCATTTAATCTTTGTCCTCAAGGATTATTTGTAAATTTCTATAAATACTTTAATATATTAAATATACGTAAAATTGCTTCAATCACAAGCAAACGCGTACAATACTAAAAATAAATAGCATAGTTATCGACGTCGCCAAAGACTTGAAAACACAGGGTGTTATATATACCAACAATCAAATAAGCCAGAATCATTAAGCTACTAGTTATGCTAATATTTTTGGATTTTTATTGATTTATATGACTTTATTAAGAAAACTAATATTTAAGCTATCAAACTTGAAAACAGATACTCAATCATACTTAATAAGCACAAATACAAAGTTTTAAGCACAAATAAGCAAGAGAATAGGCAGATTAAGCAGATTTAAACTATGAAATTAAGGACAAAAAAGATAAATGAAAACTTACATATGCCTTAGCTAAACAAAGGCTTAATTTGCTTAAAGAGCTGTCAACAAGCTCTAGCTTATCACAAGGATAAGCTAGTAAATTCCAATAAGCTCTTCCAGAGTAAGCTTATCATCCAAGTAGCTCAGATCCATATAGCTTAGGTATTAATTCTGATTTTAAGAATTTGAGTATATTAAATGACTAATTTGAGCTCAATCTGAGCTGAGAGACTCAGAGAGCTTATGAAGAGCTTATAAGAGTAGCTTGTGAAACAGTTGAACAAAAGCATTTGAGATATATAAAAGCTTATAGGTAAAAACAGATTGTGAATAAGTAAACTATGATTTTATTGATTTAAAACTGAATACAAAACTTTGAAAATGAAAATTACAAGAGCAAGTTACATGAAAATGAAAATTTACTTAAACTACTAACAACTAAAAAAAAGGGGAAAAAGGAGATATTGTGTGTGTGAGGCTTGCTCTCTATTTATAGCCTTGGAGTGAAGCTTCTAGGAGTCTAGCCCGCTCCTCATCCATTTGATCACGACCCTTCATTAATTTCCAATCATTGGATTCCCATTCATCACCGTTGGATTAAATGATGAGCACACGGATTGCCAACGTGGCATTCCGTGTGTCAGACCTTTTGTGTTTCTTTTGCACTAAATTTAGTGTAAAACTTAAATCATTGGTGTGCTTCTTTCAATGCCCACGTGTCCTCCTTATGGGTTTCGACCAATGAGAGCCTCAAGTGATGTTTCCTTTTGCCAGCTTGACCCTTGGTGCTTGAATTATTATACCGCGCTGTCAATTTGAATTAACCCCTTGTTTTGACTTGGGTTAAACGTGAAGACGATGATGAATAGTAAAAAGCTATTACCCGCTTTTTTTTTACTTTTAAACGTTAGATGAGGGTGTTTGACACGGGGGATTGGGTTGTTGACCTGGGTTTTTTATAAAAAGAAATAGGATTGGGCCGGGTGAGGTTTGGGCTTGGATATAAGAGTTAAGTTATAAAGGGATAATGACCGTTATCCCTTATATTATAAAGAGATAACGGTGTTAGGGTTTTTGGGACTTTTGGTGAAATTAGGTTTAACCTTTAGGGCATTTTGGGTATTTTGAGGATTTTGTCTTTTTGTGGTTGACCAAGAGTTGACTTTATTGACCATTGATAGCAAACTTCCGGCTCTTTTGCACTCTTTTCGTTCCCGTGTCCGTGTTTGTCCGGCTTTGACCGTTTTCTTGTAATTTTTGTATTATCCGTACCTACATAATCACAAAGACAAAACAAGCAATATACAAGCATTTTATGCACAATTTTATCTTTTTAGGGCCATTTTTGATATAAAATAGATATGTGTTTTCACACATATCACTAGCATCAATTGGTATACAAGGAAGTGTAGTGTGGATACATCATAGAGGTGATCTCCATTTGATCACTTGGTTTCACTTGGTGTTTCGTGCTAGGGTGAGAATCACCGGTTGATTCTACCGATCACGCTATAAAGGTATTACTTTTCTTGTTTTTCTTTGATTGATCATATGACTCTATGGATCCGTTGATAGGTACTTGTACCGCTGTGTTTAATGTTTGTTTATATGATATTCATCTAATTCATCACCTATAGTTGTATCATGAGCCATCATATGATGCCATTTGTATGCG
>BQNB010172641.1:0-13443 GCA_026074375.1 Tanacetum coccineum
CTCAACACTATATCATATCCCTCATAATTTGAGGGGGAGCATTAAAATGTTCCTATAAGTTATTCTGTAACATTTTTCCATGGACGTTTAATTAATTGATATCCAAAATATCAAGGGATTAACATTTTGGATAAGGGGAGAAAATGTGATTAAACTAGATCTAACTTGTATTAAAAGATGTGATCATATAAAATTGATTCAATGCACTCCACACTTAGCATGTACTACGATTACGATGCACATGTTAAGGGGGAGCTTTTAGTGATGATGAAAAAACTCTCAAAGTGTAAATATTTTAATATTTATATCAAACACTTTGATTGAAATTTTCAAATGTTTTTGGAAGGATTGTGATGAAATACCAAAAAGACCGACCATGTACTTAAATTTATGAAGTTATAAGGCGGTTAGGCTTAGGTATTCAAATCCCATGATCCAGCCAGAACCGGAGGGATCTACCCAGGGATATCCACTAGTTAGTGTAGAAGTCCTTAGGTATGATACAAAAGGAGAAAAAGTGAGAATCGGGAATAATGCCGACTGAGATGGAGCTAACACTGGAACAAACCCAACAAGGTGTTAGTTATGAAGTCTCGGTAAGCATTGAAGGGGTTGAAGAATGAAAAAGAAATATAAAGATAAAGGGTGAAAAGAAAGAAGCCCTCCATACACTTAGGCAGAAACCGGGTCAATACATAAACTGTCGGAAACACTAAGGTGTTGTCTGACATTGAAGACTATCATAGACCCAGTGACGCTATGCACAACCCTCCCTAGCCACTCAAGGTCTCTCAAAAGACTCTTGTTTCATTTCTCACGGAGATTACACGCATTTCTATCGACTTTCTCACTCCGAGTTAGTTGATATTGAAAAGGTGGCAGTCTGCTCCAGCCTCCGATCACTAAAATCAAAGTGCACTATTGAGTCTAGAGCCAAAAGAGATCATCCATAAATCTCATTAGGACACTTGATAATTTGCTTGATATTCACACAAGTGAATAATGAGAAATATAATGTGTCCTACGGCTTTATCCTTCGTGATTTTGCCAGAATATCATAGTAATTCATTCACTAATTGAAGATGGAATTCCTGCTTGAGCCAACATCAAAAAAGCTCATGGTATGGTAACTTTTTTTTATTTCTTTTTATGCGATTCTTTATGAATCAAACTTGTGACTACTGGAAAGAAACGTGGTGCGATTCTTATTTTAAGAATCAAACTTGGATTCCAGGAAATGGATCAACGGTTGTTAATGGAATTTTTGATATGATTAACACTCTGGTGTGCCAAACAACACTTTTGCAAGTGATACACCAATTGATTTTCAAATCAATTTTCTATTTTCAATCGGTGAGATAGTAACTCGCTGGTTCACTCTTATCGTGCTGTCTGCTTTGAGATGTTTTGATAATGAGAACATGCTGAGTTTGATGAATCTAATATACATGTGTTAGAAAGATTCTATACTTCAGCTAGAAATCCTATCAAGGATATTCTTCTTAAATTGAATCTACCTGATCACAGGTCGATCCTCACAGATTTCGAATGGTTTTTCCAAACCAAAACACGGAGCGAATGAGAAATCCATATTTAGTTCCCCTTCTTTATTGCTAACTGTTTTAATGAAGGATACTTAAAGATAGTGGTGAAGGTACCTGATTCCAGCTGACTCACAAGATTTATAACCACATGCTCATACCCGACCGACAAACATAAAGACATCATGAAAGCTCAAGTACATGTTTCATGACTTCCGCTACTCTGATACCGTACGTCTTTCTTGAAGTGACGAAGTATTAAAGTCAAAGAATTTCAAAGAAGTTTCCGTCACTCTGATACCGAACGTCTTTCTCGAAGTGACGAAGTGTTAAAGTTAAAGAATTTCAAGAAAGATGCAACATTAAAGCTTTCCAAGTCAACAAATCAAGAATGGTATGAGCATGTCGGTCCAGAAGTCACAAGATCACAAGATGACAAAGTCACAAGATGGCGAAATGAGATTATGGTTGGTTGATGATCTCATAGTGCTCAAGATCACATCTCCACTCACAAGTAAAGATAAAGGAACAAGCTCGAGCCTAAAGTCAAAGATTACTACAAGATATTCACAAGAGAAAGTCAAGTTTACGAGCTGAAGACTAAGAGATATAGCATAGTATGCTAGGTTTAAATTTTGTAAAATGGAGTGACCTCCCTTAGGGGGAGATTGTTGGAAACAAGAAAAGTATCGGTCACTTCCAAGTTGTAATAGTCTTAGCCCGTAGTTTGTTCTATGATTAGTCTAGTAAGCTAGTTTGGCCCAAGGCCCATGGAAAGCCCGTTAAGGCCCATGGTCGGCCTTGTTTTGTAGCATATATACCCTCTCCATGCCTTGGAGAGGGTGGTTGGTTGTTGCATTTTCTCATTTTTCACACACTTAATAATATTATCATCTTTCTCTCTCTAGAAACTTTCCAACCCACTTCTCTCTCTAGTTCTTGCATAATATCAAAGATTACTAGTATTCTTCAAATTCTTTTCTCGTTCTTAGTTTTCTATCGTGCCAGACTTTGGTTCTTGCTTTGTATAATCAAGAGTTTTCATAGGCTTGATGTCTAAGTTCATCTAATTCGTGTAACTGAAATATTCATTTTTCACCAGCAGCAATCAGATCTGGATTGCAATTCTTCATGGCCTAGTATGCATGGTGTTCAATTTCAAATGGTAAGTGGCAGTTGTTTTCATATATGAGTTTGTAGGGTGTGGTACCGGTAGGTGCTTTGTAAGAAGTACGAAAAGCCCACAGAGCGCCATCAAGTTTTCTTGACCAAATAGCAGGATTGTCTTTAACAGTCTTTTTAAGAATTCTTTTAAGAGCTTTGTTCGTGTTTTTGACTTGACCACTAGTTTGAGGGTGATATGATGTAGAGAAACGGTGGTTAACTCCATATCTTTTCATCGTCTTTTCCATTATTTTGTTGCAGAAGTGAGTACCTTGGTTGCTGATTAGAGCTTTGGGCATTTCGAAATGGCAGAATAGTTTCTTTAGGAAAGTGATAACCACTCAGGTATCATTGGTTGGTAAAGCTTGAGCTTCGGCCCATTTAGATATGTAATCAACAACGACAAGAATGTATTTAAATTTATGTGATTGTGGGAATGGTCCCATAAAGTCAATTCCCCATATATCGAAAATTTCACATACTTGAATGTCGTTTAAGGGTATCTCATCATGTTTTGATATATTTCCTGTCTTTTGGCATGATTCGCAAAGTTAAACTAGAGTATGAGCTTCTTTTATGATTGTCGGCCAGTAAAATCCTAAATCTAGGACCTTTTTAGCGGTTACATTTGGTCCATAATGTCCACCGGTTGGTCCGTGGTGACATTGATCTAAGATTGTTTGGGTTTATGGTCCAGATACACAGTGTCTGATCATTCTGTCAGAACATAATTTAAAGAGGTAAGGTTCCTCCCATAAGTAATGTTTGAGGTCAGAGAAGAATTTGTTCTTCTGTTGATACGTATCCCTTTTGGTATAATATCAGCTACTAAGTAGTTTGCAAAATTTGCGAACCATGGTTCATTTCTGGCGTTGATTTCCATAAGGGTCTCTCCAGGAAAGTTATCATCCACTTCACTGTCATCACTTGACTCTTCATTTTTGATTCGAGACAAGTGGTCAGCTACGACATTTTTTGTACCTTTTCTATCCTTGATTTCTATGAAAAATTCTTGTAAGAGTAGTATCCAACGAATAAGACGTGGTTTAGCATTTTGTGTCTTGAATAAATGCTTTAGAGCTGAATGATCGGTGTGAATGATAGTTTTTGATAGAATAAGATAGGATCTAAATTTGTCGAATGCAAAAACTACAACCATAAGTTCTTTTTAAGTTACGGTGTATTTTTGTTGAGCCGGATTTAGAGTTTTGCTTGCGAAGTAGATCGGGTGAAAGTTTTTACCATCTTTTTGACCTAAGACAGCTCCCACTGTGAAATCACTTGCATCATACATAAGTTCAAACGGAAGATTCCAGTTTGGGCTTACAATCATAGGAGCATATGTGAGTTTCTCTTTCAATAATTCGAATGCTTTTTGACATTCATCATCGAATTCAAATGGAGTATCATTTTCAAGCAGCTTAGTTAGAGGCCGGGCAATTTTTGAGAAATCTTTAATGAAACGTCAGTAAAAACTAGGATGTCCGAGAAAGCTTCTAACACCTTTGATATTAGTAGGGGGTGGAAGTTTTGAGATTACGTTGATTTTTGCTTTATCAACTTCAAGTCCTGCGCCAGACACCTTGTGTCCAAGCACAATTTCTTCTTTGACCATGAAGTGACATTTTTCCTAATTAAGGACAAGATGAGCATCTTTGCAACGCTGGAGCATTTTATCGAGGTTGTTTAGGCATTTGTCGAAAGAGTCTCTAAAGACGAAAAAATCATCCATGAATACTTCGATGGATTCTTCAATCATGACATGAAAGATTGCCAACATGCATCTTTGGAATGTAGCTGGGGCATTGCATAGCCCGAAAGGCATTCACCTATAAGCGTATGTTCTAAAAGGACATGCGAATGTTGTTTTTTCTTGATCCATAAGATCGATAGGAATTTGAAAATATCCAGAAAAACCATCGAAGAAACAGAAATATTTATTTCATGCGTGTCTTTCTAACATTTGATCCATAAACGGCAAAGGAAAATGATCTTGTGCGGTTGCTTCATTAAGTTTACGGTAATCGATGCATACTCGCCAACTCGTAACGGTTCTTGTTGGAACAAGTTCATCATTTTCGTTGGTGACAACTGTAATACCTCATTTCTTTAGTACACAGTGAATAGGACTAACCCAAGGACTATCGACAATTGGGTAAATAATATCGGTATCCAAGAGTTTTACGATTTCTTTCTTAACAACTTCTTGCATGTTTGGATTTAGTCTTCTTTGTTTTGGACAACTGGTTTCTTGTCATCTAGAAGTTGTATCTTGTGTTTACAAAATGATGGACAGATACCAGGAATGTCTGTCATTTTCCAAGCAAAGGCTTCCTTATGTTTTTTAAGGACGGATACAAGTTTGCTTTTGTTTTGAGCAAATAGTTTAGATGATATGATCACAGGGAGAAAAGATGGTTCTTCCAGGAATACATATTCTAAATTATCAGGAAGGGGTTTAAGTTCAAGATCCGTAGGAGGTTCTTCGAGAGATGTTTTGATTCTATAATCGGTGTTGATGGTGATTTTCTTAAATGATGGCTCTTCGGTATCGGATTCAGATTCAGAATTTTCATCGGTAGTCATTGCCATGAATTTATCGAATTCGAAAAAGATTTCTTCTTAGAGAAGGGTTCCTTCGATGGAATGGAGGATACTTATTCCTTCGTCTAGAAGAGTGTCGAAATCTTCTTCTAAGATTTCATCGATAACATCGATACTAAAACATGTATCATCATTTGAGTAAGAGTATTTCATCGCAGAGTCGATATTAAAGATCATTCATTCAGTTCCAACTCCAAGATTGAGTTGTTTCTGTTTAACTCAAATAACTGCATCAGCAGTGTGAAGAAAAGGTCGTCCCAAGATGAGGGGAACTTTGCTGTCTTCTTCTATTTCAAGAATAACGAAATCAGCAGGAAAGGTGAATTTACCAACTTCGACGAGCATATTCTCAGCTATTCCAACAGGGTATTGGAATGATCAGTCGGCTAATCTTACGCTCATTTTGGTAGGTTTAAGAGTTTTGAGAGATAGTTTCACATATAAGGAATATGGCATAAGGTTAGTGCTAGCACCAAGATCGGCCAAAGCATTGCAGGAGGAAGTTTTGTTGAAATTACATGGAATAAGGAAACTTCCTAGGTCTCCGAGTTTTGGTGGAACTTTATTTTGGATCATCGCTGAACTTTCATCGCTCAAGAAAGAGGCAGAAATTTGTTTGTTGCTTATGAGTTCTTTGAGGAATTTTCCATAGTTAGGCATTCCGGCTAAGACGTCGACAAGAGGTACGTTGATTCTGACGGCTCGGATCATGTCGATAAATTTTTTGTATTGGGCCTACATTTTTTCTTTTCTAAGGCGTTGAGGATATAGAATTTTTTGTTTGTATGGTTTTGGCAACGGTGTTTCTTTGACTGGTTTTGTGGGTTGATTTTTTGGTTGTGGTGTAGGTTCATCGTCTTCATCATCGCTATCGAAGTTGATAGGGTTTTCGGAATTATTCTGTTGATCATCCAGGTTATCCGGTGGATTATAGGATTTACCACTTCTTATGAATACGACATTCACATGCTCATTACTAGCTTGTGGTGGTTGGTAAGCTTTAGAGTTGCTACCTCGTGGGTTTGGTTGAGTTTTGCTTGGAAGAGATCCAAAAGGCCGACTAGATTGCTTGTCAGCAAGTCTGTCAAACTTAGTTTCGAGGTTTTGAATGGAAGCTTAATGATTTTTGGCTACTGTTTTGAGTTGAGTTTTGAGGTCCATGAATGTTTCTTTGACAAAAGCGTTGGTTGATTGTTGAGACTTCATGAAATCGTTGAATTGTTTTTGAAGATCGTACGGTTTATCATCGGTGTTGGATCGGTAGTTGTCTCGATGGTAATCATTCCGTCCGCTTAAACGTTAATTATCGCGATCCAAGTCTTGGTCGCGGTAATCATTGTAAAAACGAGTCTTACGGAAAGTTTGCATGAATTTAGCCTATTCTTCACGGGACATAGATGTGTCATCATCATCAAGATCGGGTGTTTTAGCTCGAGATTGGAGTTCTTTGTACTGAGCATCCATTTTATGGTCATGGCATCCATTTGGGCCATAATTTTGTTAGTATCAGGATTTCTGCTACCTTCATCGGCAAAAGTAACGATTTTCTTAAGAGATTATTGGGTTTTTGATTTTTAGACCAATCGACCTTGAGTAAGACTTTATCTTCGAGAAGCTGATAAGCTTGATTTGGTGTTTTATAGAGAAAAATACCACCAGCTGCGGCATTTAGAACTTTTTGGGTTATTTCGCTGAGACCATGATAAAAGATTTTGATAATATTGCCTTTGGACAGATTATGACCATGGTAGTTTTGGATCATTTCCTTCATACAAAGCCAAGCATCGGTTAGAGATTCATTTTCATTTTGAGAAAAGGCACAGATTTCTTCGAGGAGTCGGTCGAAAAGAGCTGAGGGAAAGAACCGACTAATGAAAGCAGTTCGAAGTTCATCTCATGTTTCAATAGTTCCTTGTTGAGTTTTTCTAACCATGTTTTTGCCTCTCTAGTGAGTGATAGGGGAAACATCATCAGGCGGACAGCTTCATTTTTGGTAACTCTATATTTAAACATATCGCACATTCTGAGGAATTCATGAATGTGTTTATGAGGATCGGTTTTGGTTCTACCATCAAATTGGTTTCCTTTGACGAGAGTCAAGTGGTTACCTTTAATAGCAAATTCGTTTGTGGTTTCAAGAATAGTGATTGCGGAACCAGGAGTCGGAGCGACAACACGGTCGGCAGCCCACATGGGTTCATCATCCATTGGATCATAATTTCAAAGAATATCAAGAAAGCGACGAAAGTAATTGATGTCGAGAATTGACGGATAGACAATTCTCGGGTGTTGAGGTGGATTGTTTCTTTGATCGTATGAAACTCTTCTGTTTCGTCGACGAAGTCTTTGATTCATAGTGCGTTTAGGTTCGGGTAAAGGTTCAACAAGTTCAGAATTGGAAGCACGTATATGCATCCAAAGGAGAAATTTGTTTGGGTCAGTTTGCCAGAAAATTGTATGGCAATTTTTTTTAAAAAAGAGGGGGAGTTAAAGTAATTTTCCAGAGTTGACTATGGAATAGTTTAAAAATCCCCAGCAACGGCGCCAAAAACTTTGATGTGCTTCAAAAGCTTTAAATTTATAATGACTGAAAATACAAATTTTATTATAGGGAAACACACGGGTAAAAGTATAACCCACGTATGTAGTATAATCATTTTAGGTAAGACCAAGTCGTCCACAGGGATTTGAGTAGTATTCTAATAATCAGAAAAATCGACTTTAACAATTTTGTAAATAACTTTTTACGACTAATAATAAAGATGACTACTCGGATAGTTGAAAATAATTTATAAGTGTTGGAAATGATCTTGAAAATGGAACCTTTAACTTACAAAAAGGATTTCTCGTCAGAAAACGTTTTCACAAATTAACTTAATTAACTCAAGACTTATATTTGGTAGACTAGACCAAATGTGTCACTCAAATAGTTTAGTTACTTATTATATCAAAACTTATTTGTTTATCAATTTACGAAAGTGGATTTCTCGACACACACGATAAAGATCATAGACAAATCTTTAAAACCACATAGATCATAACGGGTCTTTCGACCTATACCGATATGATTATATAATCTAAGTTGATAAGTAAAAACCGATAAGATATGATATAACAGGATTGCAACATAAGCTTGAGATTATATAGATCACGATCATACTAAACACTTATTCATTATCAAAACATCACCGAGTAGTCATGAGAGATTTAGCCTCTCATGGCTAAGTGGTTCATAACATAGCTTGATTCAACAATAAACTTCATTATTTCACTAAACTAGTATGATGATCTTCTTCGTTCTTGGTTGTTTGATCTTGATTTCTCTAAGAGGGTATGGTGTTTTATGCTTAATGGATGTTTGGAAAGGACTTATGAGGGAAGAGGTGTGTGTGAGATTGTTATAAGAAGAAATGAAGAAAGGATGAATGAATTTGCTTGAAATTCGTCCCTTATTTATAGGCTGTGTGAGGGGTGAAAGTGCGGCACACAAAGACATTTGTGCAGCGTACTTGGTGATTAGATGCGAGAGAATTAAATGTTTAGTGAAGAAGTGCGGCGCACAAGAGAATATGTGCGGTGTACTTGGGGTATTAATGTAGTAGCATTAAAGTCTTCATTTATTCTTCTTAAATATATACAAATAACGCCACCGAAAACATGTATAATTTGGGCGTTATCAGTGTGTAGGTTTTCATAAAACAAAAGTGTAGGTGATAAATGAATGCATAAACGTGATGCAAAAAATGAAAAGAGATGCTTTACTTTCAAGAATGAAGAAAAGTGAATGAAAAAGATAACCCAAATCACTCTAAAAACAACCCGGATGAATCAACCAAACACCTCTAGTATGAATATTAACCCGAATCTTGAAGATCAAAGAAAAATGAACACCCTTGGTGTTGTTGTTGTGCCGTTCGAACCCAAAGAGAGGAGAGGAAAGAAAACTTTTTACTATATGTTTTGTGTGTGTGAATGAAATGAAAAATGATAAGGGAATGAATATAAGGGACAAAGGGTGGAAGGATTCCTAGATTCTAGGAAGTTTGTCTAGCCATGAAAAAAAATTGTGTGTTGTTGTGTGGGTGTGGGGCGGACAACCAAAAGGGGGGAGGGGGATGAACCTAGATATTTTGTAAAATTTGAATTTATCTATAATGCACAAATGTAAAAAATTGTAAAGTTTAAATGCGGGAATGTATGAATGCAAACGAAACTTTTGCAGTTTTACGTAAACTCGTAAAATAAGATGCGCAACATATAAAAATATGTCCGTAAAGTCATAACATGCTTGTTATGAGTAGACTATACTTAGTCTAAAGTCGAAATGCGTCCAAAGATGTTTTTGTTAAAACACGAGATAACCTCTCGGTTATGAGTTAAAGTAAACATGTAAATGTTCAAGGTGAAAATAGCAAGTTAATAGTCGAATATTAACCTAGAAAATCGATGATTGTCACACATGGATCAATTAGAAAAGCAACTTGACAAAGTAGGGTTCCATGAGAATTTATCCATTGCTGCCTTTAGAGTGCTCAAGACATAATTTTAGCAATTCATCAATTTACGGTTATCTTTGGATTATGACAGTCAAATGGCAACCAACTACTTTCTCGAATACACTCTAATCAAAGTTCAAACTTTCAAAGATAAACTAATCCAACACTTGGATTATGTTGATAAGGTCATTGCTGAAAGAACACCTCTTATAAGAGAGTATGACAACAGGGTGAATGAAAGAGTGATGCAGACACAAGAGGGAAAGGTTGATATGGTTACAACATTGGATGCTGGTTTGGTTGTCACAGAAAGCAGTGGGATGGAATCAGGAAAGCAGGATGAAAGCATCAGATCAGGGAATGATACAAACGGTGAAGGTGCAAATATCAAACCTTTCTATGACAAAGAGCCAATGGCTGAGGTACAATCTACCGCTCGATACAATATATTTTCTTATGAACAACAACATGATGAGCAACCTAAATTCAATAATGAAGGATGGGTTGACCAAGATGCTGAACAATGTCATGAAAAATATCATTTGATTGCTTCTTTAAATACAAACAAGACAACTAAACTTTCAAACCATATCTCAAGTCTGAAAATATGTGTCATAAAAAGACCATTGCCCAGTTTCAAAAAGATTTTTAAAAGATGGAAGCACATTGTATTGCTTTTGAACTTAAAATTCAAGATCAATCTTTAAAATCTAGCAACATGGTCGATTTTTGAAAGACCAAAGTAATAAAGCCAAGGTTAAATATGCCATAGATGAAATCAAAACAATAAAGATCAAACTAAAACATCGTGTAGCTACGTTACTCAAGGATAATGAGCACTTAAAAGCTCATATTCAAGAAAAGGTGTTTGCAAATGCAACATTACAAAACAAAATAAGAAATTTTACAAGAAATAGTGTGGATACTAAGTTTGGAAAATTATCAATCTTTGGGAAACCGCCCTTACAAACAATCAGTATGCAACCAATTGTGAGACAACCGACTGCGTTTAATCTGAACGACCTAAAATTTTAAAACCACATTTTGCCTCCTAAGTTGTTGAGAAAAATGATTTGTCTAAACAAGTCACTTCACAATCTTGGCCTAAAGTAAGAGAATATGCTTTTGCAAAACCTCATTACGTGATTGCACCTGGCTCATCTAGGAATAGTTCAAAGAGTGTGTCATCACCGACAACAAAGGAATCTGTTGGTTTCAAATGAAATGATTCATAATTACTATTCAAAGGAAGCTAGGAAAAAGACACAAGAAAGAATTAGCAATTCAAAAGCTAGTGTGATGTCCTATGCTAGATTACAAAACACTGCTAGTAGTAGCAAACCAAAACCAAGGAGCAATAATCAAGCGTCTAGGAATTGGCCTGCATCTAAGAGTAGTTGCGTAACATCAAATGTTTTGCAAATAGCAGATCACTCTAGGAATTCTATACCTTTTTCGGACACCAAACACTTTGTTTGTTCGACATGTCAGAAATGTGTCTTTAATGCAAATCATGATGCTTGTATAAGAAAATTCTTGAAGAATGTGAATTCATGTGCTAAGGTACAATCCCATAAGATAGCAAACAAACTCAAACCCGTAGAACAGAAAAGCAATGCTAAAAAACCTGAAAGACATATCTCTAAAGGATATAGGTTTTCTCCTAATAAGACTTCCGCTGTGCATGAGAAAAAAAAGACTCCTAGATCTTGTCTTAGGTGGAAACCTACAGGTAGAATTTTTAAAAATTTTGGTCTTAGGTGGATTCCTACTGGAAAGATGTTTGTCTGTTGCACAAGCAAGATTGATTGTAAACCCCCACATGGTTCCAATACATATATCTCTAACATTCATGAATGCAAACAAACTCTTGATTTAAGTGCGGGTACTCTTGCTTTAGTTACAGGTACATCATATAAAGTTCAGAAGGAAACAATCATAGTTGATTGCTAAAAAGGCTGATATCTCATAATCTATTGTATCAGGGATTCAAAACCAGTGAATAATTCATCACCATTTTCCTTTTTTTTCAAACTTCAATTTTTATTTATTTCAGAAAATCTTCAAAAAAACAAAATACAAAATTAGAAAACCTTTCAAAAATAAAATACAAAAGTAAAAAATTGAAAATACAAAAAGAATCTTCTCATGACATGTCTCTCGTTATAAATATCAATTGCATTTACTTCTCTAGAAATGTCATTTAATAATGATATAGAAATATAAATGTACATTAAGCGAGAGTTCACCAACAAAATGATTTTGAAAATGTTTTCAAAACATGTCGTTCTTTCTGAAATTTTCTGATGGCTTATAATCACTTTCAGATTGCAACCCGGCCCCGATGTCAAATGAGAGTGTACGCATAAGTGCGCTTATCCTTAGCAAAAGGAGAGAAATCTAATTAAACTTGAGCATATTCGTCACGACCTTTAAAAGTCTATGAGCCCAAGTATCAGTGGTTTTCCAAATGTTGAACATAATTTTTCAAGAATTTTTCAATGACAATTCAAAATCTTTCAAAATTGTATGTTCAACACTTTGTTCCTTACTAAATTGTTTGACTTAAATTTATTTTTAAGGGGGAGCATGTAAAACGAAAGTTTTGTTTTTGAATGCATATCTTAAAGTTAATTTTTTTGCATTCAACAACATGTAGTGTCTCAACACAAATTTTCAAGGCGTTTTCCAATGACAATTTAAAATCTTTCAAAATTGTGTGCTCAAAACTCACTCCATTCCTCAAGACCACCAACAAAATGATTTTGAAAATGTTTTCAAAACATGTCGTTATGTTGATCCCAATGAACAGATCTTTAATTCCTTAGCTTGATGTAAGGTTTAGTATCCTTAGATAAATCTAAAGGTACTAAGATTGAAACTTTGAGTGTATGATATAAACTATGCGGAATCTAGTTTATATCACTAAGAAGAAATACAGAAATACAACCAAAACAATAAGCTCCAATATATTAATACGAATACTCTTTGACAGTGTTAGGGTTTACAACCTTGAAGCTATGAAAAACTATGAAAGACTGACTATGATGTGATGTCTTTCTAACTATGTCGTAGGGTTCCTTTTATACACTAAGGAAACCCTAATGGGCTTACAAAATGCGTATAATGATAATGCATATCTATTCCTAATTTAACTCATGCATATCATAATAGCAGTACTAACTATATAAGACTGGCAACACTAACTATTAACTAACAGTATTAACTATACTGGCAGATCTAACAATGTACTGGCAGTACTAACTAATATAACTAACAGTACTAACAACTTAGACTATTTTCACGATTCTTCATCAGCAGCACTAACCATCACCAACAGTATCAAGTTGAATCAACAACACTAAGTTGTAGAAGTTCATAATTCCCAACAATCCTCCCCTAAACTTGATATTCACTTCGTTAATCATCAAGTTTCTTCATTAACATATTGTATACTAGGAGGATGTATCTAAACACTTCTTTATTCTTCTACCTATGACTTGATAAACTTGAGAAGCTCAAATGCCATTGTACTCTCAGCTTCAGCTTCTAGCTTCCAGTTCAACATTTTCTTCAACATTTCCTTGATGAGAGGATATCTTTTCTCTACTAACATGTTGAAGCAGGTCAAAGTACCA
>BQNB010172642.1:0-13443 GCA_026074375.1 Tanacetum coccineum
AGAAGCAGTTAATACTGCTTGCTATGTGCAAAATAGAGTGTTAGTAGTTAAGCCTCATAACAAGACCCCATATAAATTTTTTCATAGTAGAACACCAACTTTAAGTTTTATGAGACCATTTGGGTGTCCTGTTACTATTCTTAAAACCATAGATCACTTAGGCAAATTTGATGGTAAGGTTGATGAAGGTTTCTTTGTTGGATACACTTTAAATAGTAAAGCATTTAGAGTATTCAATAGTAGAACAAGGATAGTGGAAGAAAACTTGCATATTAGGTTTAGTGAGAGTACACCTAATGTTGTAGGTAGTGGCCCATTTGGAAACATAATCGACAACGACTAAGATGAATTCAAATTTATATGATTTCGAGAATGGTCCCATAAAGTCGATACCCCATATGTCAAAAACTTCATATACTTGAATGCTATTTAAGGGAATTTCATCACGTTTGGATATATTCCCTGTTTTTTTTACATGCTTCGCAGAGGCGAACTAGAGTATGAGCTTCTTTAATGATTGTTGGCCAGTAAAAGCCTGAGTCTAATACTTTTTTAGTTGTGGTGTTTGGTCCATAATGTCCACCGGTAGGTCCATAGTGACATTAATCAAGAATGGTATGAGTTTCTAGTCCTTAGACACATCGTCTAATCATACCGTCTGAACATACTTTGAAAAGATAAGGATCTTCTCAAAAGTAGTTTTAAAGTCAGAGAAGAATTTGTTCTTTTGTTGGTACGTCATTCCCTTAGGTATAATATCACATACCAAATAGTTAGCAAAGTCTGTGAACCATGGTGTATCTTTGGTGGTTATTTCCATAAGAGTTCGCTAGGAAAGTCATCGTCGACATCACTGTCATCACTTGTCTCATCATTATCAATCTGAGATAAATGGTCGGCGACAACATTTTCTATACCTTTTTTACCTTTTATTTCGATATCAAATTCATGCAATAGCAGAATCCAGTGTATAAGTCGTGGCTTAGCATCTTGCCTTTTGAAGAGGTGTCTTAAAGCTGATTGATCGGTATAGACAACAGTCTTGGATAATATCAGATAGGGTCAGAATTTGTCAAATGCAAAGACTACAACCATTAGTTCTTTTTCAGTAATGATATATTTTTGATGAGCTCCAACTGCGAATTCACTTGCATAACACATAAGCTCAAATGGAAGATTCCAATTCGAGCTCACGATCACAAGAGTACATGTTAGTTTTTCTTGTAATGAATTGAATTCTTTTTGACATTCATCATTTAATTCGAATGGAGTATCTTTTTCAAGCACCTTGGTTAAAGGATGGGCAATTTTTTAAAAGTCTTTGATGAAACGTCAGTAGAAACCGGCATGTCCTAGAAAACTTATAATGCCTTTGACATTAGTAGGGGGTGGAAGCTTAGAGATTACGTTGATTTTGGCTTTGTCAACTTCAAGGCCTGCACTGGACACTTTGTGTCCAAGCATAATTCCTTCTTTAACCATGAAGTGACATTTTTCCTAGTTAAGGACAAGATTTGCATCTTTACAATGTTGATGCATTTTATCAAGGTTATTTTGATAGTTATCGAATGAGTTTCTAAAGAAGGAGAAATCGTCCATGAATACTTCCACGGATTCTCTGATCATGTCATGAAAGATAGCTAGCATGCACCTTTGAAAAGTAGCGGGAGCATTACATAAACCGAAAGGCATTAGCCTACAAGTGTATGTTCCGTAAGGGCATGTGAATGTTGTTTTTTCTTGATCCATGGGATCGATTGGTATTTGAAAATATCCAGAAAAACCATCAAGGAAACATAAATATTTTTTCCTACGAGTCTTTCTAACATTTTATCCATGAATGTCAAACGAAAGTGGTCCTTTGCGGTTGCTTCATTGTGTTTACAATAATCAATGCATACTCGCCAACCCGTAATCATTCACAAGTTCATCTTTTTCGTTTATGACTATTGTAATACCACCTTTCTTGGGTCCATAATGGATGGGACTTACCTAAGGGCTATCGGCGATTGGATAAATAATACCAGTGTTGAGAAGTTTAATGATTTCTTTTTTAAAAACATATTGCATGTTTCGGTTTAATTGTCTTTATTTTAAAACAACTAGCTTTTTGTCTTCTAAGAGTTAAATTTTATGCTTATAAAAAGACGTACAGATTCCAAGAATGCCTGTTGTTTTCTAAGCAAAGGCTTACTTGTGTCTTTTTAAAACAGAGATGAGCTTATTTTTATTTTGCTCAGAAAGCTAGGATGATATGATTACAGGAAGAAAATAGGGTTCTTCCAAGAATACATATTCAAGATGATTGGGAAGAGGTTTAAGTTCATGATCCGAAGGAGGTTCTTTAATAGATGTCTTAATTTTATAATCGGTGTTAAAGGTGATCATATTCTCTATACCATACACATAAAAGACAATTTTCTAAAGAGAATAAGAGCAGCCAAAGGTCAATCATCAATTACGATTCCATAGAAGACACCATGTAATTCCTATACTCCTGTAATCATTTAATTTTTGGTATCGTTCAGTAAAACATTTAGTTTACCTTGGTTATTTGATCATGCTTGTATAATTACAATGGTTATGGGCTAATACCCTCGGGTTTGAATATGCGACCTATCATTCAGAGGCTATTAACTTATCATTGAAAGTTTGATTATGTTTATCACATGGTACTTGTCTACGTGTTTGAATATGTGACCTATCATTCAACTGGGTCTAGTTATGCCTAACAAGTGAACTAGATACTAGGATATGCTCTCCATATCGTGTTTTATATTACTTTGACCAATAGATCACAATAATGTTTTACTCGTTTGTCTTTAAAATTATTACTTAGTTTGACCATCATGTGACTCGATGTTTTCAACAAGTATGTTCCAGTAATTAATTGATAAATACTTGAACAGTGACTACCAGTATAACAAAATACGACAAACATAAGTGGTAAAGTCCCGATGGGCTGACGGTTTAACAATTATCACCATTGCTTTAAATCTTAGATATAAGTGGGTAAAGTCCCGATGGGCTAGGGTTTAACAAGATCACCATTGCTTTAATCCCTAGATAGATTATAATTAAACTAAAAGGATGCTTTATGCGGATACGTTAATTGTGACAGGATTCAACGTGTCTAGGTCTTAGGATGATGTCCCGCCTAAGTCTTAAGAATGATATGCCGCTTCGAGATAAGTAATCATTGCACTAAACAAACAAACCAGCATTTAATCGGATTTAATATGGCTAATACAGTTTTCTATCATTTGGCTTGTACCGCTCTTTTATCTTCTGATTGTTTTCTTGCATGTTTATTGTGTTTAGAATTGATTATTGTCACCATAAAACCTGTGCCAGTCTCTCAGGCTGAAAACCCCCCATTATCATTAGAACTAGGTTTAGCATAGGTTTAACAAGTAATTAGAATTAACTTAATTAGATTAATTAAAATACTGATAGAATATAAGGTTAACGACCTCGCTCTTAGTGTTCGACACCCTACTTACCACGAAACTCCACCCGATCGGGTACACTGCCCGTTAAAGTGTTGTTTTAGGATAAGTCGGCTAAATATAAATTTAAAACTTGGTAATCAATAAATTGACCCTACACGACAGCACATCAAGTTTTTGGCGCCGCTGCCGGGGAGTGAAAAAGTTTAACCTTTAATTTTATTAGTATTTCTAACCATTAGCTTAGAATAATTTAATTAGTATAATTTAATTCTGTTTGTATTTAATTTAATTGTGTGTTTAAATTCCCGCATTATTTAATTGTTTTCTAAGTATCATGTTCTGATAGATCAACTGATACACCCTTCTACTCAGAACAGGGTATTGATCTCTGCAGTCTAAACAACGTATCTGTTCTTCCAAACAATACGGCGTATTATGTAAAATAAATACGGCATACTGGCCTTCAACAGACCTATATGGCGTATTCAAATCAATTAAATACGGCGTATTAATCATCTGATATAGTAGCATAACTAAATTTGATTTACGTGTTTAATTTTCTATATTCTTTTCAAAGAGCATGTCCTACTAATTTATTATCCTCTATTTTAGGTGATGCATGACTTATCTTTTTCAAAATTCATTCAATTCATAAGCTGGACCGAATCGATATCCAGTATCACAAGTTCGATCTGTATAGGATCTCATAAAGTAATTTTTGTTGATAATTTTGAAAACGGATTCGGAAAATGACCAATATAAAGTCGATATCCTTCGTTTCCATCACCCGAGAGTTAATCTGATGATTTAGACTACTTTAAGGATTTTGAAACAGAATTTTCAGCCATTGTTTACAATGATGCCTTAACGTCTAAATTAAATTTCTTAACTGAACCTTCTATAAATCCTTAACATATCGATGAATTTAATTTAAAAGATGAAACATCATTGTTTGAATGTGATGACGAGGGATAAAATTGTTATATACTTATAAATGTCTATTTCCTTTTAACGTAATTTATCTCGATGATTCAAAATCATATAAGGACAATGATGATGATGATAAAATCATATCAAACAGTCTTCGGGGATAATTAATAAATCACCGAATTAGTGCCTATGTACAAGGGTCAAATAAGTTTTAGAAACAAGTCCATGATACATCTAATAAATTTTTCAAAACTGAAACTTTTATTAAGGAATTAGGTTTTAATATCGTGACTTGTAATTTTCTTAACAAAGGGACTCTAATGAATCTAATTAAGAATCTATATGTGCTTTTTGGCATCCCGTTCGACCTCAAGTTGTTTTATAAGGATGGATTAAATTGGGGCAAGTCTAACTTAAAGACTTTTCTGTAAACAAAAGTGCTTGCCAGGAGACAACCCGAATTGTTTTCTAATTGTTTGTCATTTGTAATTTTAATTGTATTCTGAGTCTGTCTTCCCAGACATTCCATACAGCGTATCGAAACCTCTATGGATACGGCGTATGGACATGTCTGGACGTAATCAGTCCTTTAATTTCTTTATTTAAATTCTTGCAACTTTTAAACTTTTGTTTTTACAAGATGCAATACGGCGTATCCTTGGGTTTGGGATACAGCGTATTGACTATCTGTACAATATGTGTTTTATTTTTTTGCATTGTAACCAATGTAAACCGAGATAGGAAATGCACGTTTTGTCTTCTAAACTCTTACGTAGGACCTTGTTGTAACAAAATCGATGAATTGGTGATGGTATACTCTAAAAAAAGACGTGTGTTAAACTTATACGGGCATTCTGATGCCTCTTCAACACACTTTTGCTTAAGGACTCAAATTCAAGAATCATCCCAAGCAAAATATCAGGGGAGTTCCTTGTTCTAATTCGATTTCCCATCTTCTTTAATTGTTTTATCTATACAACGAGGACGTTGTATAATTTAAGTGGGGGGATCAAGAATTAGAACGCCTACTTGTCCTTCTTTTTACAAATAATATGCTATATGCTTTAAAATTATACAAATTTAAAAAAAAAATTAGCATAACTTTTGTAAAAATTACTAGTTACATTACCTCGCGCACAATAACCCTTAATACAAATTGGTGAGAATTAACCTATTCCATTTCCAAACGTTTTACAAAAAATTCCACAAAAATACTGATGTGTCGGTGATGTAGTGACTTAGAACTTGCTGGTATATCACACGAGATCCCCCCACAATGAAGAGTACTATTGACTTAGATGGAGTAACATGGTTAACTGGTAATATTTCTAGGAAACACCAAAAAGCCAATGTTGTAATATTAATTAACCACACAGTTATTTAACCCCTTAAATCCTTTGCTTACTCTCACTATAAGAGTAAGATCCCATAGTAAAACCTGTAGAGCCATTCCTATCTTTTTCACACCAAAATGTTTATTTCGTTACACCTTTACACCTTAGCCTACCCTGTAGATTAAGCATATTTAATCAAAGTTGCTAGTTTCTTTTGTGTAAAGTTTTGTAGTTCTTATGTCAAAGTGAAATTTTCTATCTCTGGTTAGGTTGGGAAATTGCACAATTGAAGAATACTATATTATTTAAACTCACAATCAAATGTATAAAGAGCTAGAGAGAGAAATGATAGATGAACACTTCTAGAGAGAGAAAGGAAAAGGAGAATATTAAATTAGTTAAATTAAGAAAAGTGAACAATCAACCCTTTCCAAGGCATGGAGAATGGTATAAATACCTATCATATGGCTGGCTAGGACTAGGCTTCCATGGGCTTTCCATAGGCTTTGGACTAACTAGCCTATTAAGGTTCCAAATAGTACTATACGAGCTATCTAACGATATAATAGAAGTGACCAATACTTTTCATGATTCTAATAATCTCCCCCTAAAGGAGGTCACTCCATTTTACAAAAACATAAACCTAGCATACTATGTTTTGTCTTCAGTCTTGTGCTCGCAGACTTGTTTTCTGTACTTCATCTTGTGAACATGATGTAGTGATCTTTGACTTTAGGTTTGAGCTTGTTCCAAATAGCTTGACTTGTATGTAAACTTGAGCTTCTTTGAGATCATCAACCAAGCATAATCTCTTATCATCATCTTGAGACATTATCTTCGTCTTGTGTACTTGTGACTTTTGGACCAACATGCTCATACTTTTCTTAAGATTGAAAGCTTGAATAAGACATCTTTCTTGAAGCTCTTTAACTTTAACACTTCGTTGCTTCAAGAAAGACGTGCGGATCAGAGTAACGAAAGTCTTTGAAATATGCACTGAGCTTTCTGAAGTCTTTATGTAAGTCGATCATTATGAGCATAGTGGCTATAATCTTGGACATGTTCTTGATGCCAATAAGTTGTGACCCTCGGATTACCTGCATGAAAGGGTTAGTGATAATCAACAAGTATGGACGAAAGTGGCTTTGTCACTTCGTCGAATACGGTTGCAATAACCATGGTTTTCCTGTTGATCAGTATAAATACTGCCTGTGATTAGGTAGAATTCTAAAGAATCTCTTGATAGGTTATTCCGCACTGAACAAGCCCGTACTCTTTAATCGGGCGTCCCAAAGCAGACAACGCCGGTAAGAGTGAACCGGTGAAGTTACTAACTTTTCCCATTAAGCCATCCAATTTCGTGTTCAACTTTCCTATGCCAGATAACCCCTTGTGAGGCTTCCCATGGAACATAAGATTGAAAATTGATTTTAGAAAAACAGTACGGGTGTCCAAGATGCAAACGTTTTTAATGACACACCAACAGTTTTATCTTTTTCAAAATCATTCGTCAATTTCATAAGCTGGACCGAATTGATATCCATATCCACAAGTTTGATCCGTGTAGGATCTCCACAAGTCACCTACCAAGAGCAGTTTTAATGTAGGCCAATCAGGATTTCCATCTTCACTGTGAATACTTAAGTATCACTCTGATAGTCTGGCAGAATCACAAGGATAATGTGTTGGACTCTTAATATATATCTTGTTTTTCACATTGTGTGAATTAGCAAGCATAATTTTGATAAGTGTCCTAATGAGAGTTATGGATGATCTCTTTTGGCTCTAGACTCAATAGTGCACTTTGGTTTTAGTGATCAGAGGCTGGAGCAAACTGCCACCTTTTCAATACCAACTAACTCAAAATGAGAAAGTTGATAGAAATGTATGTAATCTCCGTAAGAAATAAAATATAAATATTTTAAGAGATTCTGAGTGGCTAGGGGGGGTTATGCATTGCATCACTGGGTTCATGATGTCAGTCTTCAATGTCAGCAATCATCTTTGTGATTCTTGACAACAGATGTATTGACTCGGTTTCTACCTAAGTGTAAGGAGGGCTTCTTTCTTTTCACCCTTTATCTTAACTTTTATTTTTAATTCTTCAACCCCTTCAGGGCTTACGTAAGACTTCATATTAGTACCCTTGTGGGTTTGTTCCAGTACTAGCTCCATCTCAGTCGGCACTTTTTCCTTAATCTCACTTTACTCTTATTTCATGACCTAAGGACTTCTACTAATAATCTAGTGGATTAGCCTAGGTAGATCCCTATGGTTTGGGCTAGGATCTTCGGGAATGGATACCTAAACTTAACCACCTTATAACTTCAATACAGTAATTTAAATGGTCGATCTTTAGTACTTCCATATTTCTGCCATCACTTAACCATTTGCCCCCCCTTAATACTGTGCAGTGGTTATCGAAAGATTTTTGCACATGTATGGGAAGCGTCACTTAAGATCATATAAATTACATTTTTAGGCATATATTTTAATAACATTTTTTTTTAAAACTCCCTTATCAAAATGCAAAATCTTTGATATTTTGGATATCATTTATTTTATATCTTCTGGTTACAGAGGAAAAATGTCCAATTTTTAACAAGCCTTTTATGAACATTTTAATGCTCCCTTTAAATTTTGAGGGAATTATATGGTGTTTGGAGTATTTTAATTTGAACTTATTTTTAATTTACTAAGAAAATTCTTGAAATTTCATAACTCATACACTAATATATGCCTACATTTTTAAGTCTACACTACATATATACATATTCACAAGCTTTATAAAAATATACCAAAATGACCTATTGTGACGAACACAATATGACAAACCTCTCTATTGTTCGTGTTGTAGCCAGAGGTCAATTCGTAGTGCCTTCAACCAATAAGTTTTTGAGACTCTTATCACTTCTTTCTTTCAAACTGTTGTCAATTGCTTGATCATGATTTTAGCTCTTTTCTTCTCCATATGTACCTTCATCTTCTATTTGGAAAGGTTACTCCATTAGGATATTCTTTGTTATGTTATCAGCGAAGTTCAAAGCTAGTCTTATGTCCTATAACTGATCTTGTAGAGTTCTCTGATCGCATCAACCTGTTTCTCCCATTGTTGTTGACATAAATGAATCCTTGAGGGTCTTGATATGGAGTGTACAGGTCACTTTTCTTGATGCCGAATTTGGTAGTTTCTGGCTTGGTGACCTTGATCTTCTTCTGGTAACTTTCGACTCCAAGTTGAAGATCTTCGACTCACTTTTGAATAACCAAGCTTCTGGTGAACATTCTAATGATATTACGAAGTCAGAAACGTCATCGCCTGAGAGATTTGTAAGCCTATTCTGAACAAAAAAGAGTAGCATGTCCTTGATGTCATTGATACGAAGACGTAGAAAGTCGCCTTCCTTGAATCTGTAAAGGTCGTTATCGGTTCTTCTTACCATAATCTCTTGCAGATACCCATACCCATGTTTCCTCATACTCGGACCTTGAGTTACTGTATAATACGTTTTGTAGAATAATACTCTGTTCTTGATTACAGGCCTCTTGCATATGCATAGAAGGTCTAACGTTGTTTCTTCCAATAAGACATACCCCATAGTGTATGTTTTTCCATAGGCAAACTTTAACAAGAAACCCATATATTTGGAAATGTCTTCAATGCCATGGAATATCATATTGAACAACTTTATCTTTGTAATAGAAGTGTGTAGGTCATTGTCGAAAACTCCTCCTTACAGATACTGAGATCATTGCTGAAGAAGTAGTCAACTGGTTCTTTTTGATGATTTATACTCATAACTAAAGGTATGGGTTTGGTAAGATCAAATGGATAGTCACTGCCTTCTGAATTTTCCCAATCAAGTTTTTTTGAAAGAGCCTTATAACATTTTTCAAAATCATATTCCATTAATTGCATAATTGGAAACGTGTGCTTTGAGAAGTATGAATGGTGGTCCTAATAGTGTTTCTTGAGTAAGATGTTGTTTTTAGGCCATTCATGATGAATCAGAGACAGTTCTATTTGGAGTGCTCATCTGTTCATCAAATGTCTTTGACGGTTTTTTAGCAGAAGATGCAAGAGTTATTAACCAGCTTTGATGTTGTCCTTGTTGTGGAGTTTTGCTGACATTCCAATCAGGATCAGTAGGTTCTTGAGGTTGTGCAGGTTTGGTGAACCAGTCACATTTAGATGCAACTTTTTCCTTGGGTTCTTCATCATCATTACCCGGGTTCTCCTCTTGATCTTGTGGCATATTTGAATCTCTAACCTCCAACTCTGGTTCCTTTGATTGAACAGACTTTCTAGAATATTTTTATTGAGACTTATCGCCTTTGGATAAGCCAGACTGTGATTCTTTAGCTTTAGGACCTTTTGCTGGTTTTGCATCCTTGCTAGTCTTCCTCTTCTTCAACCCTCAGTCTGATCCAGCAGAAGGTTCTTCAAGTTTATCTTTATCTTTTCAGCTTCTCTTCAACGAATACACTTTACTGTAATTAGAGAAGATAGTCTTGTCGAGATCATAAAATTTATTCAATCCTTTATAGCATTCTCTGTGTTCAGGAGCTGCCAAATATGATTCACTTTTATCCATTTTGTTAATCATAATCTTCTTCAACTCAAATTCTATAAGCGTTGCAGCAGCCTCATATGAAGATTGTGGTTGAGAAGACTCCTTGGCTAGAACAGCATGTTAAAGTGACTCAGTAACCATGCTTTGGATCACTAAAAGAGCAAGGTTAGACACTTCTTTTGGCAAAATCTGAGGAAGGTGTATCTTGACTTGATCTGTGACCCTTGCAGTGATAAATGAAGAAAGGCAGTTCATGAATTCATCTCTTGTGGCTCCTAGCCTTGCATCTAGATGATCATCAACAAAAGCTATCACTTGAGTCTGGAGAGGATCCTTTTTGAGCTCAGTAACCTCTTTTTCCAATGCTGTGACTCTGTTGTTGAATTGAAAGATGAATGTAAAATTAGGAAGAGCAGATTGAGGAGTTGTAGCTTCAGTTGTTGGTGTTGGTGTTGGAGTTGGTGTTGATTATGGAGGTGGAGGAGTGAAGGATGGTATTGATTGTGGGATGATGGTGGAGTATATTGGTGAAGATTCACTGATAACTGAGATAGGTACCGTAAGGAGTGAGGAAGTTTGCTTCCTTGGTACTTCATGATGGACGTGAACATGCATTGGAGAAACAATTTCAGCATCTATATGGGGAATATCTAAGAAGTTTAAGAATTTCGCCGCCAAGTCAGATGAATGAGAAGAGCTGGTAACTGGGACTTCAGTCTTTTATAGAATAGTCGAAAGTGTCACATGAGCATCTTCTATGACTTGTAAGATCTCCAGATTTTCATTCCCTTGTTGAATGTTAGTCATTGCAGCATCGGTACCCTCCTCTTAAACAAACACTTTATCAGAATCAACTAGTTCATTCACCCGTATATCCACATCATCGTATAGCTGACTGGTAGTGTAATCCATCTCTTCATCTTCATCGCCTTTTGCTTTATCAGTAATCTTTGTTTCATCTTTATCATCATAATCGTCAGACGGGGTTTTCACAAATTCATCCTTCACTTCTTCTTTATCATCTTCATTTTCTTCATTTTCTTCTTGATCAGACTCTGAGCCTGATTCATTCTCATTAGTTTCATGCTCAGAATTTGACTCATCATCATTGTCTGATTGGGTTTTGTCATTATTATTGTCATTCTCTTTATCACTATCTTCACCACTTGAGTCTTGTTTAATGTTGCTATCATCTTCATCATTTCCCCAAGATTCAGATTTACTTTCGGATGATTATTCTTCAGTCACATCGAGAACCCCTGGTTTAACACCAGTTCCTTCACTTGTAACCGAAGGTATGATCTTTACAGCACCAGAACTACTTGGATGAGTCTTGTGGAAGTCTCTCATACTCTTCCTTCATACTTCTTCAAATTGAGCATCTTCATTTAAAGCCACTTGAGAGAGTAACTCAATTCCTTTGCCTCGAGTAACATCCACCTTTTCCCTTTTTTTAGACAATTGTATCTCAGGAGTTTCTCTAATAACAACACCTCTTACTGGAACCTTAGTAGACTTCTTTGTAGGTCTATTTACTCTCTTTGACTTTCTCGTAGGTTCTTTAGTTGAAACTGGGACAGTAGTGAGTTTGGGAGAGGCTGGCTTCTTGAACTTTCGCACCTTCTTAGGAGGTGTAGCTCCTGTAGCAAAACCAAGGTAAGTCTTGTACGCTTTGGTTTCCTTCATCTCAGGACTGGTTAAAGAATCATGAAGTATAGCACCATAGATTTGAGTTTCTTCTTTTGCAGAGACAAATCTTAAAGTGTTAATCAAATAGTCATCCCTAGAGGTGTGCATCCTGATATTGTTTCTCCAAGAGAGTGTCTTGTCTTGAGTAAGGAAGTAGTAAATGATAACTTTGGTGAATCGAGGGTAGTACATCTTCTCTTGCTTTTTGTAGGCTTTGTTGTCAATCTGGTAAATGAAGTCTTCCCAAAGTAGTTCAACATAGTCCACATTCTTCTGATGGTACATACCCTAAAGGATTTGTGCTCTGGAGAGACGAAGCTTGTCAAGACCAAATGTCTTTCTAGATAAACACCTGTTAATGAGAGAAGCAAAAGTTCTCCAAGGTTGATGCATCTGATCAACAACAACATCATTGAGTAAATGGATTTCCCTAGTGTGACCAAGAACTCTTAAGAAGGACATAATTTCTTCATCAGTAGGAAGTGCATCAAAGTCTTGTCCCTGTAATCTAGGGCAGATCTTGAAGATATCTCTGAAGATTTCCAGAGTGAGTTTGAATCTCTTCCTTTTGTCTATTTTGAATCTATAGAAAGTGTCATGCTTGTAAACTAAATCCCAAAATTGATGCATGTAGAATTCTGGAACATCTGCAGTGATGAGAAATGTAGAGTAGCATGGAGTGAGAGCAAGAGCATCTAGAACGACTTGAAATGTGGGTTCTCTTTGTATCTTTCCAGGATTGAGTCTTCCGTTTCATTTCCCAATCTCCAGTCTTTTCTCCTTGGGAACAAGTTCAAGATCAAGTTTTGCTTGTTGAGCAGTAATGGAAGACATGATTCTGCTAAGATTTGTCACATACAGTTCATATACAAGCAAATATATATCACTGAAAGACAATGCAAGACTGATTTACACAAGGAATAATGTACACAGATACTTAGCAAACTATTAACACACATGAAACTAGGAGAAACACATAATCCAACATCACACTAACTATAGGCAATCTATAGAAATCAAGGCCAACACTAAAGATTTTTAAGGATAAACTAGACCTAAATTAATCACTAAGTGATAAGTTAAGGTTTAATTATACTTAGATTAGGTTACGATATTAGATTACCAAGATTATGAGATTAGTTTTCCTAGAAAAAATCATGTATAGTTCGCCTATAGAATGTGTATAGTTCGCCTGTGCTGAATCAAGTGTATAGTTCGCCTATACAATCCTGCATAAATCGCCTGTATTAAGTCAAGTGTATAATTCGCCTATGTATCTGTGTATACTTCGCCTACACAAACACTAGTGCATAATTCTCTTGTGTATTCATGTATAATTCGCCTATGCTAATCAAAACGTATAGTTCGCCTATTTAACTATGTATTGTTCGCATGTGTTAAAATTTGTGTATAGTTCGCTTATGAAAGGATGTACAATTCACCTATGTAAAACTTGCACTCCCA
>BQNB010172643.1:0-13442 GCA_026074375.1 Tanacetum coccineum
AAAACATGAAATTATTGATTTCTCAAACGCTAAAGCGGATAAATATCTTAAGAACGATTCGTAAATAATTAAAACGATGATTTTTAATAATATCGACCAAAACATTATAAATAATTTTCTAAAATTTTCAGAGAATAAGATAACGCTCGGGATAAATTATTGATCTTAAATTTGGGTTGTTAAAAAGAGCTAGTGCAGAGTACAACCACAACAGCACCTTCAACAATACCCAAAGCTAAAAGCATTACTTTTAGAGACCCTGGTGAATCTACAACAAGACCAATACTAACACCAATACCTTCAAACATTAAGGATAAAGGCAAAGCTAAGATGATTGAACCTGAGAAGCCTTTGAGGATGAAAGAACAAATAAGACTTGATGAAGAACTTGCTTTCAAGCTACAAGCTGAATAAGAAGAATAAGCAAGACTTTTAAGAGAGAAGACTAAGAAAGTTGAAGAAGCCAACATTGCAAGGGATAATGTGCAAGCAATGATAGAGGCTGATAGGTTATTGGCTGAAAGATTACAAGAAAGAGAGCAAGAAGAATTGACAGATGAATAGAAGGCAAGATTGTTCGTAGAACTCTTGGAAAAGAGAAAGAAACACTTTGCAGCATTAAGAGCTCAAGAAAAGAGGAACAAGCCACCAACTAAATCACAAAAGAAAAGTACATTGTCAACTTATCTAAAAAACAAGGCTGGTTACAAGCAAAGTCAATTGAAGAACAAGTCATTTGTAGAAATTCAGAAGTTATTTGATAAAGCCATGACAAGGGTAAACATGTTTGTTAATATGGATACTGAGTTGGTGAAAGAGAGCTCAAAGAAAGCTGAAGAAGAGATGGCACAAGAAAGTAGTTCTAAGAGAGCAGAACAAGAGCTAGAACAAAAGGTAGCAAAGAAACAGAAAATGGAAGATGATAAAGAGAAATAAGATCTTAAACAATGCTTTGAGATTGTCAAAGATAATGAAGTGGCAATTGATGCTATACCTCTAGCTACCAAGCCTGCACCCATTGTAAATTTCTAGATTCATAAAAAAGGAAGGAATGGCTATTAGGAATTAATGAGAGCTGATGGAAGTGCTAAGACATACTTATTGTGTGTCCTTGCAACCTTGTTGCAATTGTATTATATCTTGTAAATCATTTGTGTATATTGTGAAGATGTGTATCATAGTTGTGTATATTAAGTAGATTGTGGTGATCATTGTAAGTATAGTTGGATCGGGGTGATCATAGAAGTAGTGTTAGATTGGTGTGATCAAGATAGTGTTTAGTTGAAGTGAAGTTGTGAAGAGAATTATAGAAAGGTTATGACGGAGTTGTGTGGTGAAGTTGTGAAGTGAAGTGCAGTTATGAATTGTTGTAAAGTAGTGTAGTTAGTCGTGATAGATTGGTTATAGCTAGGATTAGAACTCGACATTTAGCTTTGTGTCAGAAATTGGTGTAAGCTAAGTTGTGTACGGTTTTCTCCGCCTAAAGGGAGCTTGTTGACATAGTGAAGAAAACTCTCGAGTTTGGTGCTCAAGGAGTGGAGTAGGGAAAAGAGGTGCTTCATTACCGAACCACTATAAATCCTCGTGTTGTGGTTTGATCTTTCCATCTCTTATTTGAGTAGTTAAATTGTTCATATTGTGCACATTGTGAATTCACATAAAGTCGAATCTAAGTTTTATAATCAAACTAAACATAAAATTTAAAAAGTGTTAAACTATTCAACCCCCCTTCTAGTTTTCCACAGTTTAGGTTAGGGTTAGGGTTAGGTAAAGGTGTAAATTGACGATTGTTGAAAGTCGAGTTGATTTTGAGATTAAGGTTTAAGGAAGATGTGATGTCTGGAACGACACCATTTTGTAGAAATGAGATGAGGTCGAGTTAGGAGTTGTGGAGTGTTTGGATATAGGTTTCCACTTGGGTTTTGATGTCTTTAATGTTGTTGCTTAGTTCCATGTCTTCTGTTGGTGCTTATGTGATGATTTCCATTGTGTTTGGAATTTTGTTTTCTGAAGGAGATGAATGTGATACTAAGGTTTTTATATCATAGGGATATAGACTTCTTTTTTTAAGTCAAACTTTTTAGATCCAAATTTTATAAAGTTGTCCAACGAGGTTTTAGGTTTCTAAGTAATTGAAAACTGCTAAATCCAATTTGAATTCGGTTAGTTTTGGTTTTCGGTTTTACCAAAAAAAAACTTAACCGAACTAACCAAATCGGATAAACCGAACAACCCGGTAACTAAACCGACGAACACGCCTGCAATTTGGAGCGGTTGGCGTTTAACATTCATGGTAAAAAGCTTGTCTGAAAATAAATGGTGAAACCAAGCTTTAGAATTCTAACGAAAACTTTACTTTGTTTTACACATAGATAAATTAATTACAGCTATTTTATCTTTGTTTTACACATAGATAAATTAATTACAGCTATTTTATCAATTAGTTTTTATAAAACAAGCAACTATTGTTAACTAGTGTTGTGTACTGCTCTGTTAAGTGCTTAATGCTACTACCTACAAAACTATCACTAATTTCGCCAAACATACCTTAAGTGACTTATTTGTGATTATTGTTAAGATATAGATGATATGCATGTATTTATCATTCTTTTTTCTTCTCTTTTATACAAACATGATGTAAAGAAGGTTTTGACAAGAGCGTATTCACCGGTGATCTGCATACATTTTTATTTAATGAAATATGGAGACAGCAAGTACAATCCTAACACAATCATTGCCCACCATTTGATAATGGATTGGTGATTGTCTCTCATATGTTGGGTCTCGGCGTTGTAATTTGCTAACATGTTGTGATTATTTTCCATTTGTGGTTTTCACGTTCTTCCTATGGGAATTGCAAGCTTTGTTCAGGATTTTAGTGGAGATGTAACGGGGTTGTATATGCCCGCAGGTTGGGGTGGGGGATCTATAATCAGTTTATTGCATATTATAAATTTCCAACTCCATCCAAGATTAGCTTCGTTTATAATGCTTACTTTTAATTCAGTTTCACTCTTACAAGCATTTGTTTATCACACACTTTTAACCATTAATTCTTATTCAATGTTACAAATATGAAAATTCTGTTATTTATGTATGAATATCGTCGAGTGGTTTCTTTTTTCACTTTGCAAGATGGTGTTGTAATCACATATATATGAACAAACTCATTCAAGTACAACACCATACTCTGAGCTGTGCCCTGGTCGGATTCCTTCATTTAGGTCAGAAAGCGAGAATGCTTTTAGAGGATGGACCACTTGACTCATCCTAGGTATGCGACGGGCTGTGTGGCTTACGCAGGCTTGATAGCCGTTAAAATATTCATCTTTTTAATATCAAAATCCCAATAACTATGACATAATCAGTAGAAAATGTGTATTTAAAGTGCATATCTCTTTCTCCACTACTTTATAAAGTATTTATCTCATTCTAATTTTAGAAGTCTTAAATTTTTAAGTAAAAAACATTTCTTGTTATGGAAGGATTTCAAAACTTAATCAATACTTGTAACCTAAAAAGTTGTAACCGTCGTATTAATGATCAAATAAGTGATTTAATCTATTTCTATTCTATTTTATTATTATATAATAAAACAGACTTTTTTACAAGTCTTTGAAGCAGCACCATTAATTAAATCATACGTGTCATCCTCATGTTGCATCTCACGTTTGATAAGTACAACCATTGCAAAACATTGATACTATTTCAACTATCTCTTTTAATGTCATAAAGACATTCCACAAATAATCAAAATCTTCTCCAATGTCAAACTGGGTATTTGATTCAATCTTCTTCTACAATGTTCCACTACACCGATTAAAAAACACACGTACAAATCCTCTTTGATGCATCATCCGATTCACCATTCTTCCTCTGCAATACTCCTTCTACAATCATTTACAATTCGTCCTATTTTTGTTAACCCATTCAAAAAACGCATAGCTTCCTCTATACACTCCTTCTCTAAATCCCTAATCAATATTCAGTTATAGTTCTACAATTAATTTCAATGCATTCTTCTCGAAAACACATTTACAAAAAGTCAAATTTAAATATGCTTATTTTTACTTTTTTATGTGTTTTGTTTTGCAGAATTTGGATCAATTTAAATATCTAATCCAATAGAATAAAAAGGTTAGTCTTGGTTTGATTTATTTACTATTACTTTTTGGAGTGCTTCGGTGGGCTAAGGATGTATTGTTTTTTTACAGTTGACATCAAAATTTAATCTTATGATTTTTTTTGAACGGCAACTTTATTAAAAACCACTAGCAAGGAGCTAGAAAATTACATAGAAATCAAATGAGGATGTTGAAGCCAACTAACCCAATTCAAAGTTCTATTACCTCTAGCTAAACACCAATTAAACGACCGTAAGACAATCTCATCGAAAATAGCATCTTTACGAGGATTAGAATCTTATGATAATGTCGAATACCAACTATTCGATTAAATGTTTGAGTGAAAATAAAGGTCAACAAACGGGTTTTCTCTTGAATTTCATATATTAGTCGCACAAACGGGATCAGGATATTAAGAAGAAACAATTATTAGATAAACATATTGGTTCCATTGATTTGATTTTATGTTTCTCCAAAATGTTAAAGAAAAGTTAAATATAGTCCCAAACTGCAAGCCTTGGGTAAGAGATAAGTATATGTCAATATATGTAATGGACTTATATCTTTTTATGTGCAGTTGATGTTGGGAGTTCTAAAGGCACTGCAGGAAAAGGTACATTACAACATCCATGTATGATACAATTAGTTTTTTTTGCTGCTATTTAGAGGAAATGTTGTAAGCATACTTCTTCTAAACCCGTCTACCTTTTCTGCCCATGTACCTTATATTAGACACGCGACTTAAAAATGTTAAGAAATACAAACATAATGACCAACAAAGATTCCGCATGTCTAAATGGGTCAGCTCCGTTCTATAAAAAATATGTATTCATTATCAAGTTAGATTATATATGAATAATCTTAAGTCGTGTTCTTTTGTACTAAGCTTTTATGTAAAATACATTATGCGTTTGCTTCTTTTTGTTTCAGCTTTCATAATTTCTTCTTAAGGGCTTTCAACTTCACAAGTCCAAGTACTATTACACTATCCTAATTTCTTCTTAAGGGCTTTGAGCCTTCATAATTTTTCAATACTAATGACTATGCTGCATTTTTTGATGATGATGTCCTATGCAGTCGTTATTTTCATTTCCCATATGCTCTTCTTACTTTATTGATGAAACATTTGTTATACTAAATTTTAGCTCATACGTATGAACGACGACAAAAAAATTTATTGCCAGGTAATTTAAATGATCAATCGTCTATTAATGACAATGATATGCAATCGCCTATACATTTAATAGTCAAGGCCAGTCATTGAACAAGATAAAATTTCCAAATCCTAAACCAATTTGGCAACGGCCAGTTATATGTGGCTTTATCGATACTACATTAGCTCATGGTCTTAAGATACTTATTAAGAAGGTTGAATATCCATCTATTATTGACATTACACTATATTATATGGGGAAAAAGGTTGAATATCCATCTATTGAATCTTATATGGTGCATCTTCAACGGTAGCAACAATTATAACATTAGTTATGTGATATATTAGTTTCATGGGATAGTGATTTCAATCATTAACGTGTCTAAATGAACCTTACAATAACAGTTTGCAGACAAGACATACATCTAAGTTTGTCACAATCCAAAAAGTAGGTAAGTTTTGATTAATTTTTACCACATGTTTATTGTTTAAAGTTTATTCAATAAAGGCTCGTATAACAATCAATTTTATTACCTCTGTTCAATAGGGATTGTTGTTATAAATAATACATCTACCACTTTGCATCTTCGTTCAATTTCACACCCTTACAATGTAAGTTAGTTGCTCCTGTATTTTGATCATAGTCACAGGAAACGCTCGGTCGGCTGCGTTCCAGATCGTTCATACCCAAACGTGGTACGATCGCATTTCGGATCGCTCGGAATCGCGATCTGGATCGCCAATATCCGCGTACCGGTCAACGGTAGTCAATGATTTGATTTTCGTGGTGTTTTTCGGTGGACTGTTGTTACCGGGCGAGGTGGGCGACGGCTCAGGGCAGCAAATTTCTGGGGGCATCAAATTTTAAATTATGAATGAGTAGATTTCAGAATTTTTTTTCTGGTAAAGTGGTAATAGTGGATGAAAAAATATAATTTTGAGGAAGAAGACGATGTATTAGGGAAAGAGAAAGACAAAAAGATAAAAAAGTATTAATGTTGTGCAGCATCCACGTGGCCACGTGGGTAGATGAGTTGACAATTAATTTGTTTTTCTTTTACTTTTTCTAAAATTTAACTTGGGTGCTACCTTTTTATTTTAAAATAAAACTCGTGTGCTTCTTGTATCAAAAATTCAATTCTATGCAAAGTGTTTCTTTACTTGTATAAAGTATATATAATTAAAATTATTAAACATAATGATAAATTAATAAAAGTTTGTAAATTTTATATAAATAAACCTATTAAAACTCATATAAATGTAAGTATAATATGGTACATAGTACCAAATTATATGGTACATCGAACCAAAGCGAACCGGGGAGTACCGAAATGAGTCTACCCCTCTTCGTACCGAATTTTATGGACCTCGCGAACCGCGTACCCGTTTCACGATCCCGTACCAAAGCGTTTCGCGTTTCATGTGACTATGGTTTTGATAACATCCATTTTCACGCATTTGGGACGATAGTAATCGCTGTTTTGTAATATTTGGTAGGATTCTTCGTGCTGCAATAAATGGATATTCAACCTATTTCCCATGATTATCATGATAGCATTGCCAGGTATAAAGCTGCTTTTTTTAGAAATTTCTTCTCTTATCTCTTTGTGTCTTGACTGAGTGGTATTTTTATTTTATTTTTTTAACAAAAATTATCGTCCCCTTGTGCTCTTAAAAACTAGAATATATAAGATTATGTATCAAAAATATATAATTAAAAGTTACGGGCAAGTTACTGACCCCACCATTTAATAAATTCTTGATATTAAGAAAGAGAATGTCAATCCCATTGACGAAAGAATAGAAAAAATACAGTGAACAACTTAATTCAAATGAACTTGACAGGTATAACAATCACAACTTTGTAATGAAGCGAATTAGGAGATACTTTATTGTTCTATGAGGTCCTTAGAAACCGGAGATACTTTATTGTTCTTTTTTTTCTTAATGAATACTTTATTGTTCTAAATGTGTGGATTTGCTTATTATGACTTTAGCTTAAAAGGGTTTTTTAGAAATGCATAATCACACTGCTTATAAACAAAGTAACTCTACCCACGACTTCAAGTTGTTAGATTAGTTTGAACACCGGTTGAGGTAAAAATAATAAACGAAACACACTAAAAAAAGAACCAGATTATTTCGAGATTAAAAATTACTTCGTCTGATAAACTTTTACCCCTAAAGATGGTAAGAAAACAATATCAAGTACTATTACGCTATCCTAATTTCTTCTTAAGGGCCTTCAGCCTTCATAATTTTTTCAATATTAATGACTATGTTGCATTTTTTTTGATGATGATGTCCTATGCAGTCGTTATTTTCATTTCCCATATGCTCTTCTTACTTTATTGATGAAACATTTGTTATACTAAATTTTAGTTCATATGTATGAACAACGACAAAAGACAAATATTGTTAGGTAATGAACAACGACAAAAGAAAAATATTGCCAGGTAATTTAAATGATCAATCGTCTATTAATGACAATGATATGCAATTGCCTATACATTTAATAGTCAAGGCTAGTCATTGAACAAGATAAAATTTGTAAAACCCGAACCAATATTTGGCAACGGGCAATTATATGTGGCTTTGTCGATACTACATCAGCTCATTTAAGATACTTATTAAGAAGGTTGAATATCCATCTATTATTAACATTACACTAAATTATATAGGGGAAAGGTTGAATATCCATCTATTGAACCTTATATGGTGCATCTTCAATGGTAGAAACAATTATAACATTAGTTATGTGATATATTAGTTTCATGGGATAGTGATTGCAATCATTAATGTGTCTAAATGAACCTTACAACAACAGTTTGCAGACAAGACATACATTTGAGTTTGTCACAATCCAAAAAGTAGGTAAGTTTTGATTAATTTTTACTACATGTTTATTGTTTATAGTTGATTCAATAAAGGTTCATATAACAATCAATTTCATTACCTCTATTCAATAGGGATTGCTGTTATAAATAATACATCTACCACTTTGCATCTTCGTTCAATTTCACACCCTTACAAGGTAAGTTAGTTGCTCCTATGTTTTGATAACATCCATTTTCACGCATTTGGGACGATAGTAATCGTTGTTTTGTAATATTTGGTAGGATTCTTCGTGCTGTAATAGATGGGTATTCAACCTATTTCCCATGATTATCAAAAAAGCATTGCCAGGTATAAAGCTGATATTTTTTTTAGAAATTTCTTCTCTTATCTCTTTGCGTCTCGACTGAGTGGTATTATGTACAAACAAAAAGTACCGTCCCCTTGTGCTCTTACAAACTAGAATATATAAAATTATGTATCAAACATATATAATTAAAAGTTACAGGCATGTTACTGACCCACCATTTTATAAATTCTTGATATTGAGAAAGAGAATGTCTATCCCATTGACGAAAGAATAGAAAAAATATAGTGAACAACTTAATTCAAATAAACTTGACAGGTATAACAATCACAACTTTGTAATGAAACGAATTAGGAGATACTTTATTGTTCTATGAGGTCCTTAGAAACCGAAGATACTTTATTGTTCTAAATGTGTGGATTTGCTTATTGTGACTTTAGCTTAAAAGGGTTGTTTAGAAATGCATAATCAGACTGCTTATAAACAAAGTAACTCTACCCACGACTTCAAGTTGTTAGATTAGTTTGAACATCGGTTGAGGTAAAAATAATAAACGTAACACACTTAAAAGGAACCTGATTATTTCGAGATAAAAAATTACTTCGTCTAATAAACTTTTACCCCTAAAGATGGTAAGAAAACAATATCAAGTACTATTACGCTATCCTACTTTCTTCTTAAGGGTTTTCAACCTTCATAATTTTTTCAATACTAATGACTATGTTGCATTTTTTTGATGATGATGTCCTATGCAATCATCATTTTCATTTCTCATATGCTCTTCTTACTTTATTGATGAAACATTTGTTATACTAAATTTTAGCTCATATGTATGAACAACGACAAAAGAAAAATATTGCCAGGTAATTTAAATGATCAATCGTCTATTAATGACAATGATATGCAATTGCATATACATTTAATAGCTAAGGCTAATCATTGAACAAGATAAAATTTGCAAAACCTGAACCATATGTGGCTTTGTCGATACTATATCAGCTCATTTAAGATACTTATTAAGAAGGTTGAATATCCATCTATTATTGACATTACACTATATTATATGGGGAAAAGGTTGAATATCCATCTATTGAATCTTATATGATGCATCTTCAACGATAGCAACAATCATAACATTAGTTATGTAATATATTAGTTTCATGGGATAGTGATTGCAATCATTAACGTGTCTAAATGAACCTTACAACAACAGTTTGCAGACAAGACGTACATTTGAGTTTGTCACAATCTAAAAAGTAGGTAAGTTTTGATTAATTCTTACTACATGTTTATTGTTTAAAGTTGATTCAATAAAGGTTCATATAACAATCAATTTCATTATCTCTGTTCAATAGGGATTGTTGTTATAAATAATACATCTACCACTTTGCATATTCGTTCAATTTCACACCCTTACAAGGTAAGTTAGTTGCTCATGTGTTTTGATAACATCTATTTTCACGCATTTGGGACGATAGTAATCGTTGTTTTGTAATGTTTGGTTAGCATTGCCATGTATAAAGCTGCTATTTTTTAGAAATTTCTTCTCTTATCTCTTTGCAGTAGTACGTTATATAAGATCCACTATCTATGCTCGGTTGTTTTTGGTGGTTTTGACTTTCAACTTGAACATGCGCTTTCAAACAGAAGCAAAAGAGTAAGAAATACTTTAGATAATACAATGACATGAAAATTAGATATGTACATGAGGTAATAAAGCATTAAAATAAGGAAGACGTTAGTTTCATTAACCTCATGCAATTTACCAAACCATTGATCCCTTTTGAGTGTTACTAATGATTAATAATTAATATAGAAGGGAGATGTCTTGATTGATGCTTGTGATATACATAAATAACCACATTAACTTTATTAGTTAAATGAATATCATATGCCAAGCATTTAAAGAATTAATACTTGTGTTGTATGATGACTTGGTTCTTTTCATGTTTGCTAAAGTTCCGTTCAAGAGTCATTTTTTGTTTAAGAAGATACATGTGTAGCTCACGTTAAACTTATGTTGATCACACCTAAGTCTGTTATCCCAACAAAGGTCATGCCTCTCTAAGTAGCGACAACATTGATAAAAGTGAAAGTGGCGCCGCCATAAATCAATCTGTTCTCTCTGGAATTTATCATGGATTGAAATTCTCTGGTGTTCCAAACTACAAATTGGTGTTAAAGTAGGTGTCCCGAAAATATTGTTGAGAAACATTGATCAATCTAATGGTTTCATGTAATCGAACACGACTTCAAGTTGTTAGATTAGTTTGAACATCAGTCGAGGTTAAAATAATAAACTGAACACACTTTAGAAAGAAACTGATTATTTCGATATAAAAAATTACTTCGTCTGATAAACTTTTACCCCTAAAGATGGTAAGAAAACAATATCTGATAGTCGTTTCGTTTGCTATGACAATAAGCAATAAAGATCGTAAGAAAACAATATCTGGTAACATTATTGTCATTTAGATATCTGAAATGTATAACATATCACATGCACGATCTTTGTTTTCATTTTATGCTTTTATATTCATGTTATCAAGTCATGTCGTTCACTAAATCTTTGACAGTCTAATATCTAGAAAAGTACTGCAAAAGCAAAAGATGTTTGAAGGTTGTCATTTGTAATGCATATGGTAAAATATCGAAAAGTACTACAAATGTTGTCTACAAATAAGTAATCTAAGGTGTATCACCAATGTTTAACAAGTATGTACAACTACATAAATGACATGTATTATACCATTTTTTTAACTTTAAGGTGTATCATCTCACATGCTTTTTACCGTATTCAAATTTACACTAAATTAGTAATCAAAATCTACTTTTACTTACATTTTGTATTGATTATTAGGTGTTTGCGGAATGGACATTCTCTGCTCGATTGATTAACGCTCACGATTATTGCTATTCAAGCCCATCAAACTTGGAGATCAAATGATCTACTTTTACCTACATTTTGTATTGATTATTAGGTGTTTGCGGAATGGACATTCGCTGCTCGATTGATTAACGCTCACGATTATTGCTATTCAAGCCCATCAAACTTGGAGATCAAATTGCATTTACGTTTATTATTATAATTCTTACAAACTCAATTGTGTGACGAATAATTCGCGTATTCTCTGATTATTTCTTTTCATATATGAATGGAATATATTTACGTTTGGTTTTTTCTTACTTATTTACACACAAAACTTATTACAAACATTTTTTTAAATACATCTGGGTTACACAGGTCATTAAGCTAGTGGAAAATAAATGAGTAACCACCATTTGTAACATATAAAACTTAAAAAAAGTTATTAATATAAATTAAAATGTCAATTTTGAAATCTTAATATAAAAAGAATTCATTATTTATGAAAGAATCAAAAAGCTACAACACAAACTAATCATACTTCACACACAATAGATTCAGCCATCCAAGGTTCTTTTGGTCCTTGAACCTCGCCTAACCCCTCGCCAAAAGATTTAATTATACGGGAACTCGTCGCCGCAACGCGCGGGTACTGGTCTATTTCAACTTATGTTTCAAAGATTCTACTTATATGTTCCTTTCTTTCGTTTGGATCTTATGTTTATTTGGATATGAAATACTTTGCATTGTTATTGCTTAAAGTTATTTTAATTTAAATTATCATTCATTTGTACAGTTTTTATTAGAAAAACGTGTAATCGAATAACATTTGCTCGCCGCAAAATATAGTCACAGGGTACCTGCCGCCGTTGCAACGGCGGGTACCCGTGTGATTATATTTTAGAACTCTTACAATTTTTAAGGGACCAAAACATTTCTTGTCTAGGAAAGAATAAAACCATTAGTCAGTGTTCACCATATACATTTTTAAATTCATACCAGATTTAATGTGTATGTTTTTTAATTAGCATATGTTAATAATAGTCAATTAAAAGAGTTTGTAACTCCTGATCAAAAGGAGTTATGAGCATTGATCGGCCAATTGATCTCATAATCTCCTCCATGAATGCATAGTGGTTACATGACCATAAATGCATAGTGGTTACATATAAATAAACAACGTTTGCTCGCCACAATATTTAGTTACCGGGTACCCGCCGCCGCATTGCGCTGGTACCCGTCTAGGTTAAAATGTGTTATTTGTCGAAGATTATTGAAGACCCGAAAAAAGCATAAAGATAAGCCCGAGAAAACAGCCTAACTCAGGCCCATATTAGGCCCAAGATGAGCCCAAGATAAATACTACATGAGCCCATCATGGCCTTATTCCAATGGAGGCCCAACTTCACAAAAGAAAAAGTGAAAAAGGCCAATGCCCATATTGTTTTGTAATAAACCTACGAATAAAGAAGAGAGATGACATTTTCTCAAACAGCGCAGCTACACAATTTCTTTTCATCTCATAGTTCTTAGTTTTTTTTTCGAAGTTTATAGGTTTAGATAAGTCTACTTTTAATCTTAAGACTTTGTACTAAATCTTTGTTCGAGTTATGTTTTTTAACCATCAAATTGTGACATTCATTAATCAAAACAACGTTTACAATAAGATGGCGGGCAAACGAGCAACAAGCTGCACCGCAACCCCTTTTTGGATGGCAAAACCAATCCTACTAAAAATAAAGTTTTGTGTCTTAGGGGTCGAAAAATTACTTTGCACAACCCGTTGAACCCTATTCAAAAACTCCTCTGCTTCCGGTGCTAGGAAACCAAATGTATCAAAAGCAAAAGGGATAAACACGTGTTGATTCTCTAAACAAGCTTAAGGGATAAACACGTGTTGATTCTCTAAACAAGCTTTCTCGTGTTTAGCAACTTTGCTCTTAATAAAAGGTCAAAAATAATACCATCCAAGGAGTAAAATGTGAAACAAAGAGTGTAGAATGATCACATGAGAAAGTCATATCAATGAGTTGGGGGCTGCCAAATTCTTAAATACAGGCCCACTAGGTACTTGACATTCATAATGGTCCAATAAGACCTCGATACCCATAGTGTCAAAGGATCATTAACTGATCAACACTTAAATTACTCTCTTTT
>BQNB010172646.1:0-13442 GCA_026074375.1 Tanacetum coccineum
TATAAGTAAAAACAGGTAGTGAAAACTAAAATCCTTATTTTATTAATGCTTAAAACAGATTACACAACTTGAAAATTAAAATTATAAGAGCTTAAAAAGAAAATTACATTTTAAACGAAAAGTTACATATGCTTCTTAAAACTAAAAAATGCAAGAAAAGAAGATATCATATGTGTGAGTGAGGGGGTCTTTATATAGCACTTGAAAGAAGCTTCTAGGTGTCTAGTCTGTTACACGCTCCATTTCATCCTATCCATTCCTTCCTTTCAATCATTGGAAGTGTATCTTAAGCCGTTGGATCAACTTGATGATCACACGGATTGCCAGCGTGGCAATCCGTGATGTGACACTTTGTGTTTCTTTTGTAAGTGACTTAGTGTAAAAATCCCATTCCTTGTGTGCTTCTTCCATATCCACGTGTCTTTGCTTGTGTGGGTATCCACCAATGAGAGCTTTGGATGATGTATAACTCTGCCATATCATTCCTCGTCACTTGAATCACTTAGCCACGTCCTCAATTTTGATTTACCCCTTGATTAGAGCTCGTAGTTAAATGAAGGAGATGATGAACAGTGGTAACTAATTTTGGCGCCTTTTTTACCATTTACTCGTTTGAGTATTTGACCGGGTGGAAAAGATGTTTGACTTGGGCTAGTTTTATAAAAAAAAGAAACTGGGCCGTGGGTTATGGGTTTATTATTTTGGGTTGGATTTGGTAAATGTAAGAAAGATAACGAGTGTTATCTCTTATAGTGTTAAGAGATAACACCGTTAGGGCTTAGGGACTTTTTATGAATTTGGTTAACTTTGAGGGACTGATTTGGTATTTTTGGGTTTGTCTTTTTGTGGTTAACCACTGTTGACCATGATAGCATTCCCCCGGCTTTTGCACACTCAATTCCGTCTCGTGTCCGTGATTGTCCGGTTTTGACCATTTTCTTGTGAATTTTGCTTTATCCGTACCTACACAATCATAAAGACAAAACAAACAATATACAAGCATTTCATGCACAATTTTGCCTTTTAAGGGCCATTTTTGATATCAAAAGGATATGTGTTTTCACACATATCAAAATTCCCCAAACTAAGTGATTGCGTGTCCTCACGCAATATTATATGCTTTAAAACCAAATACCTCAAAACTTTCCCAAACTAAATCTTTGAAAAGTAGCAAAGATTTTTGTGGAGAGAGTTAAGAAGTCACAAGTTATAAAACACCCCATTTTCCCATTTTTATAAAACTTTTTCATTTTTTTACTTAGAATATTTCGACTTTCGTTATTTACATAACTTGTAGGGATCATAGGACAAGATGCTTTTCGATCCGAGAATTCCCCAAAAAGGATAAATTCATCGTCCCCGACTTTTCACTTGCTCCAAACCAAGCTTAAAACGAAATCACAGCTAAATATCAGTAAAAATGCTAACACTACTCATATTTGCAACTTGTGAACTTTTTACTCCCGACATTTATTATATCTTAAGTGAATGTGCTATTTTGAATTTCAACCATGGATCAACGTTTTACAAAATACTATGCTTCACGTCCACCCAAGAATAATGAGTTTGAAGGCGAGATCATCCAATGTAGCGACTTTCGTCTTGGCACATCCTAACATTACGGCTAAGTGACCAGACTTTTGACACCCCACAGGGACTAGTATCGGGACTCACGTACCTTAGGTTTCAAAAACTCTTAGGTTTCCCGAATATTCATAGCTTATAAAATAGAATAGTCAAAGTTCAAAAGCACATTTTAATTTAACAAAAAGAAATCATTTATTAATTCAAACTTAATTATTAGACATTTATGCAATTGTAACCCTCGACCTTTTAGAAGGCTGCAACATCGGTTGTGAGCCGGCAAGAGGTAGTAAACTTTTATCAGCCCACAGCTTTTATTATTTATTATATTTTTACCATTTTATCATTTTTTTCTTTTTTTTATATAGAGAAGACTTCTTTTTGAAAAATTCAAGTATAAATTTAAATTAAGACTAAAATTTTAGCTATATATTACATAAAAAATTGTTGATTTAAGTTTAGTTTCCAAAAACAGCACGTATATTAATCCAGTTAAGAGCTTATGGGAGAAAAAGCGACAAATTACACACATGAGCTCTTAAGATTTCCAACTAATCCTTGTTTAGCATCCTACTCATATTTAACTCTATCATTTTTCGTTCTTCACGAAAATCGCGAACGCTTAGCCTAAAAGTTAAGAAACAAGCTAGAGCTCAACACGCTCGATCGGGTTAAAATTTACTCTTATTCTACCCAGCTGGAAAGTCAAAATTATGACAAAACACTTATTTTATTTTTGAAAATTTTAATTTTTTTTTCATATTTTTGAAAATTTTGGTGGGAAAACGGGGTACGTGAAAATAACAGGCAAAATTAGGTAAGATCATATCGAAGATAGACTACCCTATACTAAAATTAAACATTGTCCTTAATGTTTCCTGGCCTAAGTCTTAAAAACCCTATACTAGAACTCAAAAAAGGTCGAATGCATAACCCAAATATGAAGAAAGTATTACAAAAATATTTAGCCGTTTATCAAGTGTGCTAAAAGATAAATGTTAGTTGATAATAATCTTTAGGATATCGGATTTCCCCAAACTAATGGCAAGCAAAGGCTAGGAAGCTCGAGTGGACCGGGACAAAACACCGAACATGAGAGTCTTCAGAAAATTTTGGGTCAATCCTGCAAAAGAAATCACAAGTACAAACACAACAAGAATTGGAAGAGTACAAGCCTCCTCACATCACAATAGAAATAAGAAAGAAAATAGAAAATGGATAAGCATGGGGTGCCTCCCACGAAGCGCTTTGTTTTTGGTAACCGAGCCACATAGTTTGACTCGATCCCTGAATTCATTCGTCCTTAGGGAGAGTGTGGAGATCTTGGACTACCTTGGGTGGTAAGTCCCCTCCAAAGTAATGCTTTACACGATGACCATTCACCTTAAAGTTTGGACCATCGGGTTGAGTTAACTCAATGGTTCCGTATGGAAAAAATTTGGTGATGGTAAAAGGTCCTGACCAACGAGTTTTAAGCTTTCCGGAGAATATATTTAGACGAGAGTTGAAGAGTAAAACTCGATCACCAACATTGAAAATGCGGTTTTTGATCTTTGAGTCGCGAAGCTTCTTCGTCCTCTCTTTATAAATCAAAGAATTCCCATAAGCTTGATCACGAAGCTCATTAAGTTCATTCAGTTGAAGCTTCCGGTGATCACCCACGGTTTTAAGATCGAAGTTAACATGTTTCAAAGCCCAGTATGCTTTATGCTCTAACTCAATCGGTAAATGGCAAGACTTTCCATAAACAAGCTTGTAAGGCGTACAACCAATCGGTGTCTTAAAAGCAATACGAAATGCCCACAAAGCTTCATCTAATTTGTCAGACCATGAGGCATGGTTTTCTCTAACCGTCCTTTCTAGAATATATTTTAAACCTCGATTGGACACCTCCACTTGACCGCTCGTTTGAGGGTGATAAGTGGTAGCTAGATGATGTGTGACCCCATACTTAAACATTACTTTAGCAAACTGATCGTTATAAAATGGGTCCCACGATCACTTATTATAGCTCTAGGTGTTCCAAATCGGGCAAAAAGAGATTTTTAAAACTTCACTACAACTCTAACATCATTTGTGGGGAGCGCCTTTGCTTCAACCCATTTCGAAAGATAATCAACGGCAATGAGGATGTATTTATTCCCATGTGAAGACGGAAATGGTCCCATAAAATCGATACCCCATACATCGAAGATTTCACAAACTTAGTGTATGTAGGACATATCCTTAGCTTATTTTCCATTTAGTTTGCTTATTGTTCGGGTTGTTTTGCTATACTGCCATTTTGTTTTGCTTATTGCGTAGCTTATTTGCAGTTTACAAAATTTTCCTTTTTTTAAAGTTGCTTATTGTTAGCTTTTTCATAAAATAGATAGCATTTAGGTAAATTTTGATAATTTAGTTTTGTTTTAACTCACTTTTGTAACTCCCGGTCCACGTTTTAGATTTACTCATTCTTGCTTTTCGTTTTTAGGTTTTCCTTAATTGTTTTTGCATTCTAATTAGAAAAACAAAATCCAAATCTTTTTCCATTCAAGCATCGTAATTCAAACCAACTTTCGACTTTCCAATTCGCTCCTCGTTGGGGATAAACGACCCGGGAATATCATATCATACTACTCTCGGTTTCATTGATTATTTTTAGATTATCCTTATTATATATATTTTATTATATATTATTATATATATAAAGGTGTTGATTTAAGAAGATTGTCAATCATCGTCCCTGACTTTTCACTTATCCAAACCAAACTTAAAACGAAATCACAGCTAAATATCAGTGAAGATGCTAACACTACTCATATTTGCAACTTGTGAACTTTTCACTCTCGACAATTATTATTTCTTAAGTGAATGTGCTATTTTGAATTTCAACCATGGATCAACGTTTTGCAACATACTATGCTTCACGTTTCACCCAAGAATAATGAGTTTGAAGGCGAGATCATCCCATGTAGCGACTTTCGTCTCGAAACATCCCAACCTTGCGGCTAAGTGACCAGGCTTTTGACACCCTACAGAGACTAGTATCGGGACTCACGGACCTTAGGTTTCAAAAAAAATCTAAGGTTTCTCGGATATTCATAGCTTATAAAATAGAATAGTCAAAGTTCAAAAGCATATTTGAATTTAACAAAAAGAAATCAATTTGTTAATTTAACTTAATATTAAACATTTATGCAATTGTAACCCTTGACCTTTTAGAAGGCTGCAACATCGGTTGTGAGCCGGCAAGATGCAGCAAACTTTTATCAGCCTCTGATTTTTTTATTTTTACTATGGGCTTTCTTTAGAAGACTATCACATCAGTTGTGAACCGGCAAGAGGTAGTAAACTTTTATCAGCCCATAGCTTTTATTATTATTATATTTTTTATCATTATTTTATCTTATATAGAGAAGACTTCTTTTTGAAAAATTCAAGTATAAATTGGAACTAAGACTAAAATTTTAGCTATATATTACATAAAAATTGTTGATTTAAGTTTAATCTCCAAAAACAGCACGTATATTAATCCGGTTAAGAGCTTATGGGAGAAAAAGCAACAAGTTACATACATGAGCTCTTAAGATTTCCAACTAATCCTTGCTTAGCATCCTACTCATACTTATCTCTATCATTTTTCGTTCTTCGCGATAATCGCGAACGCTTAGCCTAAAAGTTAAGGAACAAGCGAGAGCTCAACATGCTCGATCGGGTCAAAATTTACTCTAATTATACCCAGCAAGAAAGTCAAAATTATGACAAAAACACTTATTTTATTTTTGAAAATTTTTAAAAATTTTCATATTTTTGAAAATTTTTGGTGGGAAAACGGGGTACGTGAGAACAACAGGTAAAAGTAGGTAAAGATCATATCAAATATATACTACCCCATACTAAAATCAAACATTGTCCTCAATGTTTCCTAGCCTAAGACTTAAAAAACCCCATACTAGAACTTAAAACGGTCGAATGCATAACTCAAGCCTAAAGAAAGTATCACAAAAATCTTAAGCCGTTTATTAAGTATGCTACAAGATAAATGTTAGTCGATAATAATCTTTAGGATATTGGATTTCACCAAACTAATGGCAAGCAAAAGCTAGGAGGCTCGAGTGGACCGGGACAAAACACCGAACACGAGAGTCTTCAGAAAATTTTAGGTTAATCCTACAAACAATCATAAGTACAAACACAACAGGAATCGGAAGAGTACAAGCCTCCTCACATCACAAATAGAAAATAAGAAAGAAAATAGAAAATGGATAAGCATGGGGTGCCTCCCACGAAGTGCTTTGTTTTTGGTAACCGAGTCACATAGCTTGACTCGATCTCCGAATTCATTCGTCCTTGGAGAAAGTGTATGGAAAAGAAAATCTCAATCGGGCTTTCATTAATGTTTGGACAAGCATTTAAGCACATGAAAGTTCCATCCCGATGAGATGCCACCGGCTCTAAGTGGAGATGCCGGGGTCAAAAATGGTGTCTTCACTCCTGAAGGAGTAAAGAAAAAGAGAATCCACAGGGTAAGTGAGAAACGAGAGAAAAATCCGAATGACAAATGTGAAGGAATCGTCATCTTCAACATCAATCTCATCCCCCCTGGGTTAAAACATTCATCTTCATTAAGCTCATCAAAATTATTTATCACGGGTGCATCGGTCTCAATAATTAAGCTAATCTCAACATCTGGTGGTTCCAGAGGAGGACGAGGAAATGACGGATCAAGATTAAAGTGGAATGATTCCAACTCAGGAAGTTCCAAAAGAGGGTTATTTGAATTATCAGAAATAACAATTCCAGTCAACCCTCCTGATCGGGCTCAATCTAAAAAAGAAATGAATTATACTCGGGAAGAGAGTTATTAGCATGAGTAGTGGTATTGCCACTTTTCGTTTGTTCCATATGATTACTAAAAGACTCGAATTTGGGTAAAGAATTATCCAAATAAGAAAGAGAAGTATCGGACTTCTCAAAGAACGAATCACTATCCACAATGGGAATAGGAAATGAAGAGGGAGACTTGAGCACACGATCAGGAGTAGGGTTATCTTTCAAAGATTCGATATTAGTAACAAGACGACTAATGTTCAACAATTTCTCACGAAGAATAACGTCTTGGATTTGAAAAGTATCTTCTAAGTCAAAATCTTTCTATTCTTAATCTTCATTCACCTCCTCTAAGCTAACGATCTCCGAATTGAGAGGTGATGCTTCAACGTACTCGATGTTCTCATAAGAATCGTCATCACTTGAAGTATCATCATTGTTGGAATCGGATAAAATCTCGTAATGATCGCTCAAAGCATCAAAAGTAGAAGGATCTTCACAAACGGGCACATCACACGTATCTTTGGAAATACCTTTGAACTCACTTAGGATTTGGACAAGGTTCTCGACACTAGACTTTATTACTTCTTCTGATTCCGTTGCTGGAATAGTGTCAAGATGCTCATCCTCTATTATGAGAGAGTCAACGGCCTTATTGGTTGATAAAACTTGTGTGATTGCAATGGTATAGTCCTCGTCATCATCATAGCAAATGGGAATCTTCCAATATCGATCTTTAGCCGCTTGATCTTCCGCAATTCGCCTTTCTTCTTCCTTCTTTTGCATAATTTGACCAACCATATCACATATGGATGTCATTTGCTCCATAAGCTTATTTTGAGAATTGAGAAACTCATTTTGAGCATTTAAGATTGGATGATTGACGATATATTGCAGGGGTTGAAATTGGTCAAAACCAAAAGAATTAAGATCATAGCAAGAATTTTGCTCATAATAATCTTTATTCATTGGTTAACATTGAAAAGTTTCATGAGGGCCCCCGTAATTTTCACAACAAAGATATTGTTGTTGAAAATCATGAAAATCTTGCGGGAAATTAAAGTCTTGATTGTAACACGGTTCCGGATAGATAAACGGAACTTGAGGTGTACAATAGTGACCATAACGAGCATCGTTCTCGCAAAATTCACAAGAATACATATGAGGTTGTGGAGGTGGGTTAAAAATGTTAGGAGAATCATTGACAAAATTAGGAGTTGAATCATAAGTGAATGAATTTCCATCTCCAGAATAGCATGTCGGATCGAAACTTGGCAAAGTTTGTGGGAGCTCATCAACAGTTTGGTTGTTGCATGGTTCCGGATTAGAGATAATCAAAACTTTCAGTGGATAATTATAACCATAATAAGCACCATTCCCACAAGACTTGCAAGTACATCATTGACAAAAGATATCGTCTAACGAATCACCACACTCGTAACAACAATGGTGGTCGATATGTGGAGGACTTTGTTAAGAACTTCCATCGGGGTCTTGATTGAAGATGAATGGCTCTTGAGGTGCATTAACAACGTTGGTGTTGTTGTTGGATGACTCGGAAGTATTTAGAAAGTTTTGGAAAAATTCATTTTTATCAAAAATTTCCCTTAATTTCTTTTGTAATTGAGCACATTGTCGACAATATAGACCATCAACCGGGTCTCTATAATTGGGACAATTATAAGGGGGTCGTTGAGACGAGTTGGGTGTTTTATTTTGATCACGAACAAAACTGCCAACGAAACCCCCTTTAGAACAAGCACATGATTTATTGTGCAAAGCTCCACAAGATGAACACTCTTTAAACGTGAGGAGTGACGCCATAAGAATTAAACAATATAGAGGGTTAAGAAAAGAATTAAATGGATAAGAAGAAAAATAAGATTATTTTTGGGTTTTTAGGTTTTTTAAACAATTCATTTTATTAAAGGACAAAATGCGATAAGACAACTTAAACCAATTAATCAACAAGCTTCACGGTAGCTCTTTAAAAGAAAAACGCATAAAGGAGCGGATGAGCGGGAAAGCGCGAAGCTATTAAAATCCTTCTCCTTTTGGGTCGTAGTTCCTTGGAACAACCCTCCTTATACCCCTCTTGTAGTTTGTTAATCAATTAAAGGTGAGTCGTACTTCACAAGTGACACAAAGGCAAGTTTTGAATCTTTGATTCGGGAACTTATTATGATAATGCTCAAGTTAAGAGCATTATATTGATGATGATTCTTATTATTTAAAGACAATGTTTTTTATGTTTTTTATTTTTTTCATGTTTTTATATACTAATAAAAGAAAATGAAAAATATTTTTGTATTTTTATATTTTTATTAAGAAAATAACTTCACAAGGAAGGATCTTCAAAGCACTAATTGTCAAACGTCGAAACGACAACCGCTTACACTCCTCCCCGGCAACGGCGCCAAAAATTGATTCGATTCAAGTATGTATATATAAATAAATAATATATAAATACGTAAGGATAATATCAATAATAGTAGATAAGTAAGTATTCCGTGAGGCTTTCAAAAGATTTCACTTTTATCCAAAGCAAAACCCTAAAAACCTACCCGGGTCGTATCCCGATGAGGCGTGCAATGGAAAGTCGAGAGTCGGTTTGATAATCATTGTTTGAATAGAACAAGGAATTGATTGGATTTGATTTCTAAAACTACGGGAAAAATAATTAAGGCAAACTAAAGATGAAAGTTATTAAAGCTAAACCCTACAAACGATAACGGGAATCCTAAAAAACGCAACTTAAAACCTAAATTATCAAAATTTAATCCTAAAGTGATTATTTAACTTTTTATAAACCATAAATGACTAAAATGCAAGAACTAAGAAAACTAAACCAAAAACGAAAGCGTTTAAAGCTTAAAAACACGAAAAACGTGAACGGGATTCAATCCCGTTCTTTAAAAATTCAAAATCTAAAATTTTAACACTACCAAATCAAAATTAATTTTCCTAAGTCCTAAATGATAAAAAAAAAATTTAAAAAAGAATTTTATTTTTTGACTTTTATATTTTTTTTATATGAATTAAAAACTGATTTAATGAAATTAAATGGTTAAAAATACTAAATTAATTCCTAAAAATCTGAAAAATTAAGGAAAAGTGCTTTGATTAATGCTAAACCTAAGAAAAAGAAATTGGGCTAAACAGCTTAACGAAATAAGCCAGAAATAAGCTAAAATAAGTTGTTAAGCAAAAAGGATAAAAAGGTGCTAAAAGAAAAGTAATGGGAAGGAATAACGTAAAAGTCCCAAGGGTAGAGTTGGTTGTTTGGTGTGATGTTAAAGCGTTGGGTAGAGGTTGGTTGAGGTTAGGGGTTCTAGCCCTGCTCACCCCTGACTTCCCAACTTCCCCGTTGTTTTTATTTTGCACATATTTTTTTATAAAATGCTTAAGAACTTAAAAATAAGCATTTTTTGTAAAAACACTTTTTATAAAAACTACCAATAAGCACATAAATAAGCTATAAAGATGACAGATTGGTTCTCTTTTTACACTAAGTGAAAAGGCTTAAATTTTTTTGCTTTTAAAAACTAAATAAGCACTAAAAAGGGGAAAACAAGCTTAAACATAAAAAGAGCTATATCTAAAAAGCATTTTCAAACAAAAACAAGCTAACACGATAAGCTGAACTAAGCTAAAAATGGCAGGATTACCTAAAGGGTTTATGCTTAGGATTTTTTAGCTAAAAATGCCATTAAGCTTAAATAAGCCTTAACCTAAGTTAACTAAGCTAAAATAAGCTAAAACTAACCTAATAAGCATATATAAACCTAAATTAAGAAAATCCTATCAAGTCATAAGCTCAGATAAGCAAATGAGCTTATGACATAAAACTGTTAACACAACAGCCTAAGGAGACACTTTTTGAGCTTAATTTTAAGCACTTAAAAGGATCCTTATGAAAAAAAAGACTTGTATATTCTTAAAGCTTATCCTCCAAAGTTTCTAAATCAGCAATTAATAAACAGTTTGAAACACAATTAAGCTATGAAAAATGCTTATGAAAATGGGTACTCACACAGATTTGACTCTGATTGGTTTTCTTCAAAAGACATTTGGGCTTTATGCAGCCTTAATTTTAAGCAAGTAAAACAAGTAAAAATCATGAAATAAGCTAAAACAGATGGAGCTAGATGCCCAAAGAGCATATGCTATCATTCTCACATTCATTAACAACCTAAATCTACCTTACATTTAGAATTAAAAAATTGGATTTAAAGCTTAAACAATAGACTTAGAAACCTAGACAAACACACATGACAAAAACAGACTTTAAACAAGACATATTCTATTCCAATGTGAATAAAAAAACAAGCATGAAAACTACACCTATTATCATCTAATCAAAACTTAAACAAATAAGTTATGTTACCAAACTCAAACTACCACAGATTCAAACCTCACATACAAAAATCTTTGAAAATGAGTTTTAAACTTTCAAATCTAATAAAAGTTGTTTAAAATAACTTAAAGGAGCTTAACAAATTTAGATTAATGACCAACCATCTTTACACTCAATTTCGACCCGTTTTATAACCTTATCCCAAACACCCCTTTAGAAACTCCAAATGCATTTTTACACTATGAAAAGGTGAAAGAAGCTCAAACAGATGTAGTATTAAGCAAATAAAGATCAATTAAACAGATATTAAGCATAATTAAACAAAATTAAGCAAATTAAGCAAGTAAATGATTAAATCAGAAATTAAGCTCAAAAATGAGAAATGTAAAGTGTACCTTATTCCCTTTGCTCAAAACAGGGAATGAATGACCCTAATTAGCTCTAACCAACCCAACTTATTTGAAATAAGCAGTCTAATAACCCTATAAACTCTTCCATGGCAAGCTTATCATCCAAAAGCTCTTAGAAACTACAAACTCAAATCAAATTGCAATGTACTTAAACAAGAAGCTCAAGTAAGCTTTAAAAGTTTTGTTTGACCTTTTTTATAGCAGCTTATAAAATGACTTGTACATAGGAGTAAGCTTAAATGCATAAAAACATAATTGCTAAAAACATGAAAACTGAAATTTTCATTAAGAACTTAAAATGGTTATAAGGCTTTTCAAAAGTAAAATACATAATTTAAAGACTTAAAACATAAATTAAAAACATTAAAAAGTAAATTATCCTACTCCTAGTTACTGTTTATAAAGAAAGGCCTAACTACTTATATCAAATGCTAAACTGTAGGGTCTTGTGCTTGTTGTGCTTTTGTTGTGAGAGGAAAAGGTAAGCCTTATCCAAGCCCTTCATTCCATCTTGGTCATTAAGCAATTTAATCCTTGCCCTTCATTTTCTTGTCTTAACCCTTTAACCAATGGGATGAGTAGGGATTGCCAACATGGCACTTGGGGTTTTGGAGTGGGGTGAGTATGTGGGGTTTGGGGAGAGTGATAGTGATATATAAATAGTAGCACGTGGGTGGAAGGGATGGGTGAACAGGGTTCTTGGCGGGAAAATGAGTTTTTATAGGTTTTGGGGATAACTATGCATAAGTTTATGGTTTTGGCAATATAATCCCTTCAAGTTGTATGGTCCCTTTTCAAGTATGGTCCTTATGGTGCAAACTATATAGGAGGATTGGCAGATTTGGACCTTGTCGTTTGCTAGGTGTTTGCATCGTTAGTCCCTAAAGGACTAATGGTGTAATAACCATAAGGACTAACGACAGTAATATGATTGGGCCTCAAATATTTGTTTTTGGGTCGTGTAGTAAGATAAGGATTTAGGCCATGTTCCATTCATATTGTTTAAATGGGCTGACCCAGCCCATTAGATGGGTACGGGTGAGCCCATTTAACATTTCTTCGATGTCGGTTTTGTCTTTGACTTTGACTTTTCGGTGTTGACTTTTTGGTTGACTTTGACTTTGACTTTGGCTTTTTTATGCTTTTCCATTCCATGCTCAGTTTTGTCTGTTTTGGCTTGATTTTTCGTCCTTTTGTCGGATATCTATTTCCTTCACAATATAAGTGAAAACATACAAATACAATGTATTTTTGGTATGTTTTTGGTCATTTAAGTTCATTTTTAAAGGTCAAAGGTATGTGTATTTAAGCACATACCAGTAGCCAATACATTATCCCATTCAACATCTGTAAAACCCTGAGTTGCTTGATACACTTGAGCCATTCTCTATCTTTCTACTGCATCAAGCTCTTCTTGTAGCTTTTGAGCTACTTCTGCATCAAACTCTGCTTCTAGTTCTGCATTAAATCTTGCTTGTGCTTCTTCATGCAACGTATGAGCTAATTCTTCATCAAGACTCATTTGAATTTGAATTCTCTTTTTGATCTTCTTTGGTTGCTCAGATTCTAGCATAATGGCTTTACCTTTAATTTTAGCAGCACTCTTTCTGATCTCCATAAGTGTTTCTGCAGTAGTATCTGTATGTCTTTGAGAACTGGCAGTACTAACAAATGTACTAGCAGTGTTAAGTTCTGCATCAGCAGTAGTAACTTCTGGAACAGCAGTTGAAACTTGTGGAGGAACCAATGAAATTCTAGCATCCAAATCCATTTCTTCTATCAAACTCCTCCCCTGTTTGGAAAGATCCTCCTCATCTTCTTCATCATCATAAACCACAATTTTAGCTCTCCTTCTATCTTGGCTTGTTTGGACAGTATGCTCTAACTTCTTCACCTTTTTGATGAGTTTAGTAAAAGCATCACCATAGATTTGTTTTGTTTGGTTCAACTCTGTCTCCAACCTTTCCACCTTGTTTAACAATTTTGTATAGAGAACCGTTAATACATGTAGTGGCAAGCTGCACTCATTACCTCTAGGTGTATGACCTCCTGGGAGAGGTGAATCATGGGGCATGGTAGGGGACTTAGGGATGTTACCACCTCCTTGTCTTGCATCTATGCTAGAGACAGTAGTGGCAGCCCCTCCATGAACTAAGGTCTGAGTAGGAAAGTTGGACTGAGGAATCTCAACTTCTGGTTTGATAGTTTCCCTAATTGTTGATGAAGTTGGTGGTTTAGTTATTTGTAGGGGTGATGTATGTGGTTCAGTAATAGGTGAT